>CM052719.1:50951864-50983448 GCA_028551405.1 Uromys caudimaculatus | reverse complement strand
ATAGATAGGGGGAGAGAGGGCAGCCTTGTTTAGTCCCTGATCTTAGTGGGATTGCTTCAAGTTTCTCTCCATTTAGCTTGATGTTGGCTGCTGGCTTGCTGTATATTGCTTTTACTATGTTCAGGTATGGGCCTTGAATTCAAGGTAACTCTTCTAAGGACAACATTTAATTGGAGCTAGCTACAGGTTCAGAGGTTCAGTTCTTATCATCAAGGCTGGAGCATGGCAGAGTCCAGGCAGGCATGATGCAGGAAGAGCTGAGAGTTCTACATTTTCATCTGAAGGCTGCTAGCAGAATACTGACTTCCAGGCAGCTAGGATGAGGGTCTTAAAGACCACACCCACAGTGACACACCCACTCCAACAAGGCCACGCCTACTCCAACAGGGCCACACCTTCTAATAGTGCCACTCCCAGGGGATAAACAAACCATCACAATCATGAATTAGCTCTTCCCATCAGATCATGTAGACCAAGAATGGCTCTGTTTTCATTTGATGCTGTTCATGTGACATTCTTCGATTTCAGCTACCAGTGTTCTTCAGGGCTCATATTTTGGTAGATTCTCTCAAGGGTAGCAATGCTACAAGCTAGAATCGTGGGGTTTTGGAGACTCAATCCACATTTCATCATAGCCTTTCTGAGTGGATTCTGCTGATGAAAACCTTTCCGGGTAATATTGTACCTATCTTACTTATCAAGACAGTAAACTGGAGTTAAGGAGGTCTCAGGCTTGCATCAGCAAGGAGCTGAAGAGTTAGCATTGCAGGAGGAAGCTTTAACTCCCCTCCTCCTGCAGGAAGTCCTCAGGCGGTGACCATGAGGAAACAGTGTACATGCAGAGGAAGGGATGACCAGAGAACAGATGGAAATTGCTTTTCAGAGAAAAACATTGTCAATTAGACATTAATTCGATTCTTTGTTTGTTTTGTTTTGTTCTGCTTTTTTGTTTTTTTCTTTTTTAATTTTTTCTTTTTATTCTTTAATCCTTTTTTACAATCTAGACTTCATCCCCTCCTGGTCTGCTTCCCATCCCATACCTCCTACCCTCTCTCTCCAAGAGAATGTCCCCACACTCCAAAACCCTATCAGATCTCCCCACTCCCTGTGGTCTCAAGTCTCTCAAGGGTTAGGTGCATCTTCTCTCACTGAGGCCAGACAATGGCCAACTTCTGCCTCATAACAGCTGGTATGTGCTGCCTGGTTGGTGGCTCAGTGTCTGAGAGATCTTGGGGGTCCAGGTTTGTAACAATAAAAACATTGGATTTTCGACCCATTCTTATCTTCATTACAAAGCTCAAGTCCAAGTGGATCAAGAACTTCTACATAAGACCAGATACACTGAAATTTATAGAAGAGAAAGTGGGGAAGAGCCTTGAACACATGGGCAGACGGCACACGGGAAATTTTCCTGAACACAACACCAGTGGCTTATACTATAAGATCAAGAATTGACAAATGATACCTCATAAAATTGCAAAGTTTCTGTAAGACAAAGGACACTGTCAATCGGACAAAATGGCAACCAACAGATTGGGAAAAGATCTTTACCAATAGTACATCTGATAGAGGGCTAATGTCCATTATATACAAAGAATTCAAGAAGTTAGATTCCAGAGAATCAAATAATTCTATTAAAAACGGGGTACAGAGCTAAACAAAGAATTTTCAACTGAGGAATAGCAAATGGCCAAGAAGAACCTAAGAAATGTTCAACATCCTTAGTCATCAGGGAAATGCAAATCAAAACAACCCTGAGATTCTACCTCACACCAATCAGAATGGCTAAGATCAAAAACTCAGGTGACAGCAGATGCTGGTGAGGATGTGAAGAAAGAGGAACACTCTTCCATTGCTGGTGGAATTGCAAGGTGGTACAACCACTCTGAAGATCAATTTGGTGGACCCTCAGAAAAATGGACATAATACTACCTGAGGACCCAGTTATACCACTCCTGGGCATATACCCAAAAGATTGTCCAACATTTAACAAGGAAACATGCTCCACAATGTTCATAGCAGCCTTATTTGTAATAGCCAGAAGCTGCAAAGAACCCAGATGTCCTTCAACAGAGGAATGGACACAGAAAATGTGGCACATTTACAAAATGGAGTACTATTCAGCTATTAAAAACAATGACTTCATGAAATTCACAGGCAAATGGATGGAACTAGAAAATATCATCCTGAGTGAGATAACCCAGTCACAAAAGAACACACATGGTATGCAATCACTGATAAGTGGATATTAACCCAAAAGCTCAGAATACTCAAGATACGAGTCACAGACCACATGAAACTCAAGAAGAATGATGACCAAAGTGTGGGTGCTTTGGTCCTTCTTAGAAGGAGGAACAAAATACTTACAGGAGCAAATATAGACACAAAGTGTAGAGCAGAGACTGAAGGAAAGGTCATCCAGAGACTGCTCCACCTGGAGATCCATCCCATATACAGTCACCAAACCCAGACACTATTGTGGATGCCAAGAAGTGCTTGTTGAAAGGAGCCTGATGTAGCTGTCTCCTGAGAGACTTTGCCAGAGCCTGAGAAATACAGAGGCAGATGCTCGCAGCCAACCATTAGACTGAGCATGGAGTCTCCAATGGAGGAGTTAGAGAAAGGACTGAAGGAGCTGAAAGGGTTTGCAACCTCATTGGAAGAATAACAATATCAACCAAGCAGACCCCCCAGAGCTCCCAGGGACTAAACCACCAACCAAGGAGTACACATGGAGGGATCCATGGCTCCAGCCACATATGTAGCAGAGGATGGCCTTGTCAGGCATCAATGGGAGGAGAGGTCCTTGGTCCTATGAAGGCTTGATGGATGCCCCAGTGTAGGGGAATTCAAGGGTGGGGAGGTGGGAGTGAGTGGGTGGGGGAGCACCCTCATAGAAGCAGGGGGAGTGAGGAAGGGATAGGGGATTTCCCGGGGAGGGGGCCAGGAAAGGGGATAACATTTGAAAGGTAAATAAAGAAAAAAAACCCCACAAAATCTTGGATTTGATTAGTGCTGAGATTGACATTTGAGATAACTCAAAAGCATACTTTTAAGATTTGATACCAAGAGATTTATTTATCTAAACTTCAAGCTTTGCTGACTTCCAAAACTCTGATGCTTTTGTACAGGGAATGACTTTATTTTCTTGGTGTCCTACATCCCCTTTGGCTCTTACACGCTTTCACAGGGTTCTCTGAGCCTGAGAGGAGGGATTTGATAGAGACATTCCATGTAGGACTGAATGTTCCAATGTCTCTCACTATCTGCATAATGTCTGACTCTGGGTCTCTGTATTTGCTTTCATCTGCTGCAGGAAGAAGCTTCTCTAATGATATCTGAGCAAGGCACTGATCTATAAGTATAACAAAATCATCATTAGGAGTCATTTTATTACTATGGGGTTTGTTATTGTTTTGTTTGCCTTCCCTCCTTTCTTTCTTTCTTTCTTTCTTTCTTTCTTTCTTTCTTTCTTTCTTTCTTTCTTTCTTTCTTTCTTTCTTTCCTTCTTCCTTCCTTCCTTCCTTCCTTCCTTCCTTTCTTCCTTCCTTCCTTCCTTCCTTCCTTTCTTTTTTCTTTTCTTTTCTTTTTGGCCAGTAACATTTGTTTTCATCCTAGCACCCTGGGCTATACAATTTCTGGTTTTTGATCACTCAATCAATGCCAGGTATGTGTTTCATCTCATGGAGTAAGCCATAGGTAAAGCCAAAAAAAAAAAAAGAAAAAAAAAAAAAAGACAGATGTGAACAAACACAGAGACCCACAGCCAGACATTATGCAGATAGTGAGAGACATTGGAATATACAGCCCTAAATGGGAAGTCTCCATCAAATCCCTCCCCTCAGGCTCTGACACTGGTTAGATACTACCACAAGTTTTGTGCCTGCATTGCCCTAGCATATCTTACAGGCAGAACACCACTGAGATCAAAGGTTTTGTGAGTGTCTTGGTATACACATTTATGTTTGGTAGCATAGAGTCCCTTCCTGTCCACAGTGCTTAAACATAGGATAAAACGCTACGTAGGCATTGGCTGCATTTCTCCATGGTCAATGAGCTGTGTAGGTATTGTCGTCAGCAATGGGACCGTGTGTTCAGTTTGTGGAGGGCAACCTATAAGCTTGACAACAGGTTGTATTGTTTGGGGATTCCCATGGGATGCCTTCAGCAAGCACCTCAAATAGATAGAACTAAAGTCCTGTACTGAAAGCTTCATTTGATGACAAGAGATGACAATTATTTGGCAATTTCATTTAGATCATCTTCCTATATGAAGAAGCTTTTACTGTATTAGATTTCTATAGTACCACTCAAATAGCCCTTAATTTTAGCTATCCCCCCATATTCCCTCCCTTGTCCCCCTCTCCCCTCACCCTGCCCAGTTGATTCTCCCTTTACAGCCCTCCCAATCCATCCCTAACTGTTGTATTAATCAGGGTTCTCTAGAGTCACAGAATTTATGGAATGTATATATTAAGAGAATTTATTGTAATGACTTACATTCTCTAGTCCAACTAAGCCAACAATGGACAGCTGTGGATGGGATGTCCAAGCATCTAGTAGTTTCTCAGTCCCATGAGGCTAGAGTTGTTTCAGCTGGCCTTCTGTAGAAGTAGGTTCCAACAGATGTGCTGGCAAATAAGTGCAAGCAGTCAAAAAGGAGTGAATCTTCCTTCTTCCAATGTCCCTATGTAGGCCTTCAGCAGGCATGGCCCAGATTAAAGTGTGTATCACCATGTCTGGATCTGGAACTTGCTTGGTCCCATGTTGACCTTGAACTCAGAGATCTTGCCTCAGTCTCCTGGGATTAAGGGCGTGTACTACCTTGCCTGGGCTTAAGCTTTTCATGGCCACTATACCTCAAGATCTGCATGCCAAGATCCAGGTCAGAAACTTGTGCCTTCTAGATTCAAGATCTGGATCACAGTGAGCCCTCCAATTCTGGATTGTGGTTCATTCCAGATACAGTCAAGCTGACAGCCAGGAATAGCTGCCACAACTATCTACTCTATTTCTCTTTCCTTATGAGATCTCGCTGTGCTCTCTAGTCCCTTACTCTATATCTAACCTCTGTGGTTTTATGAATTGTAGCTTGGCTATCATTGACTTACCACTACCAATATCTACATATAAGTGAGCACATACCATACTTGTCTTTTTGGGTATAGATTACCTCACTCAGGAAGAAATTCTTACATTTAAAGAGTATGACAGATTATTCTTACTTTAAATTCCAAGAATTCTTACCCTAGCCTAGCATATAGACTTGTACATACATGTGTTGGATTTATAATTAAAGTACATTAAAATAGTTTTAACCCAAAAGTTAAAGACTAGATTTGTAAATATTGAAAAATATGCATATCTCTGTATGCATATTCATATATGTATATATCTGTGTGTATATCTATGTTTATAACCCCCATGTGTGTACATGCGTGTGTGTGTGTGTGTGTGTGTGTGTGTGTGTGTGTGTGTGTGTGTGTACTAGTGGATATGATAGATCAGAGGTCATCTTGGATGTCAGTCCTCAGTTACCTTCAAACTTTTTGTGTGATATAGAGGCTCTTGTGGAACATTGTCACATGGTCCATGCTAACTGGCTCATAAACTTCTATTGATCCTTCTGTTTTAGCCTCCATCCTTCTCTGAAGCTCTGGGATTGTGATCTAGCACCATCATTCTACACAGTTTTTTTTCTATAGTTCTGAAGATCCAATTTCGCTTCTTCATGCTATCAAGCATTTTATGGTTTCAGCTACAGCCTCAACCCCCTTAGGTGATAAAATTGACAAGTAATGTTTGTGCAAAATAGATAAAGGTACATTTCAGGCTTTAAATCTATTGTTAGAACTTTATTTTTGAGTCTCCGAAACTTTACAATCACTTTCCTGAACTGGATTCCTCTGACGCATCCTAATCAGTTAGATGAACTGTTCTCTTAACTTAGTCTGTTTCAGCTGCTTCTTCCTCTTCAAAGCCACCGATGCTGGCTAGCAGCTCTCTTGAGCCTTCATCAAATGCATCTGCTTAGGCTTATAAAATTGACATAAATAATGACTTTCTAAAAAGACTAGGAATGCACATTTCCTCTTATAATAGGTATCATAATCATTTTCAGCAGCAGATTTTTATTTAAAATATAAAATAAATTGATTCTGTCAGCATAGATCCTTTTCTTAGGAGATAAACGAATGAGTTTAGAAGTTAGCTTAATGGGTTTTCATTAGACTAACTTGAGAGCATCTCTTCACTTAAAACAAGTACTTTTCTTGCTGAACTTTCAAAAGGAAAGCTCAGCTCCCATCTCTGTCACAAGCAAGATTTAGGTCTCTAGGCAACCTACTCAAGCAGTGTGGCTCATTTTATTCACTGTCACTGTGGGGGGAAAAGAACTTGACATAAAGCAGACTTTTCCAGGTATCCTTTATGTTTCTCCTGAAAATATTCCCTCTTCAGGTGTCTTACACTCTGTCCCCAGTCCCTGGGAATGCTGACTACAGAGAACTCACAGCAGGCTTCTCTTTAGAAATTGTTCCCACTTCATTAAGGTGACATCCTTTCCCCAAAGATGAACCCCATTTAATGACTGAGTGATTTGTGATGCAAAGCCCCTTCTCCGCTCAGCTGGTAACAAATCCGAAAGGGCATTCCCATTTATGAGATTTATTAATGGACTTGAACTCTGCTTTCCTCCTGTCAGGCTCTCCCTCCCTCTTTCCCTCCTTCCCTCCCTCCCTCCATTCTTCTTTCCTTCATGTTTTTCTTTTTGAAATGGAGTCTTACTATGCATCCAGCCCTTGGCCTTAAGGCCTTGTCTGCCCTCCAGCTTCCTCATCCTGTGTTCTGTAAAACAGGCTGCACCAGCACCTCCAGGAGGACACTGAAGTTGTTCTTTCTTTGCCCTATCCTGCTGTCTTCATTCACAAAAGAGAATTTCCCAAAAGAGCCACTGCACCAAAAAAAGAAAAAAAATCCAGTGTTTCCTAGGAAACATGATGGGAAGCAAGTTATCTCTGAAACAGCTATCTTTCAATATTTAAAAAAAAATCATGCCCCTTGATATTTGATAACTGTAAATACTAAAGATATTTATTAATTAAAAACAGAACACAGATCTAAATATTAATCTAAAAAGTTTAAACTTTTAGGAGAAAATCTTTGTTACCAGGGACCTAACAAATATTTTATAGATACAACACAAAACCAATAAACCAGGAAAGAACAAATGATTAATTCAATTGTGTGGAATCTGAGAATCTCTGGCCTCCAAAAGACACCCTTAAGCAAATAATAAGGAATTTCAGGTTGCAAATTTTTGTGAGACATGTCTATAACAAAACATCTTATACAGAATACATGAAGAACTCTGAAAACATATTAACAAGAATATAAAGAATTTGATGAAAAATGGATAAAGGTTTGAACATGTATTTCATCAAAGATGTCAGATGACAAATGAACACAAAGAAAACATGTTCACTGAGGAAATGAAAATTTAACTCCACTGATTTTTAATTCCCACCTATTGCATGAAGAATTCTGGTTCCTCTAAATTCTTACCAGCATCTTTCAAATTTAGCAAAGGTGGTAACAGGCCAAACATGAGTTCCAACTATTAAAAAAATATGAAATCAAGTTTCTGGCTATTACAAATAAGGCTGCTATGAACATACCAAGTGTCCTTGTGGTATATGGGGCATCTTTTGAGTATATGCATAGGAGTGGTATATATGGTTCTTGAGGTAGAATTACTCCCAATTTTTTGAGAAACCACCAAATTGATTTCCAAAGTGTTTGTACAAGTTTGCACTCCCACCAGTAATGGAGGAGCCTTCCCATTGCTCCATATCCTCACCAGCGTGTGCTGTCACATGAGTTTTTGATTTTAGCCATTCTGAACAGTGTAAGATAAAATCTCTGAGTCATTTTGATTTGCATTTCCCTAATGACTAAGGACGTTGATGTTTTCTTTAAGGGCTTCTTGGCCACTAGAGATTCCTCTGTTGAGAATTCTCTCTGTTTAGCTCTGTATCTCATTTTTTAATTGGGTTACTTGGTTTGTTTGTATCAAATTTCCAGCTTTATTCATAATAGTCAGAAACTGGAAACAAGCTAGATGTCCCTCAACCAAAAAATGGATGAAGAAAATGTGATACATTTGCACAATGGAATATTATTCAACTATTGAAAACAAGGACATCATGAAATTTGTAGGCAAATGGATGGAACTAGAAAATATCCTGAGTCAGATAATTCAGGTCCAGAAAGACACCCCTGGTATGTACCCACTTATAAGTGGATATTAGCCATAAAGTATAAGGTAACTATACTACAATCTGCAGACTCAAAGAAGCTAAGTAACAAGGAGAGCCAAAGGGAGGATATGATGCTTGAATTTCACTCAAAAGGGAAAATAAAATAAGAGATCTAGGATAGATGGAATGAGAGCACTGGGTAGGAGAGAGAATGGGCAGGAGAACTCAAGTGGGTATCAGATGTGGGGAGGGGGAGAGGACTGGGAGAGAGAACAGAAATCAGTGAAAGGGGCATCTCTGTCATGAGCCAAAGACCTGGTATGGGAAGGCTCCTGGTAGTCTATGGGAGTGACCCTAGCTGAGACTTCTGGCAGCAGGGGATATGGAAGCTGAAATGTCACCTCCTGTTGCCAGACAGGACTTGTAGTGGAGGAAGGGGGACATCAACCCACCCACAAACCGTTCAACCCAAAATGTGTCCTGCCTACAAGTTGTATGGAGATAAAGATAAAGCAGAGGTTGAGGAAATAGCTAACCAGTGGCTGGCCCAACTCGAAATGCACCCCATGGGAGAGAGCCAACCCCCCGACAACTATCAACGATGCTCTGCTGTGCCTGCAGACAGTAGTCCAGCATAACAGTCTTCCGAGAGGCTTCATCTAGCATCTGACAGAAACATGCAGAGACCCACAACTAAACAATAGTCAAAGCTTCAGGAATCTTGTGGAAAAGTCAGGGGAAATGATGAAGAAGCCAGAAGGGTCAAGTACACCACAAGAAGAGTCAACTACAGAGTCAACTAATCTGAGCTCATAGGGACTCACAGAGACTGAACCACCAGTCAAAGAGCTTGCTTGGGCCAGACCTATGCCCCCTACACATATATACCAAATGTATAGCTTGGTGTTCCTGTGGGTCTTTTAAGAATTGGGGCAGGGGCTGTCCCTGACTGTTGCCTGCCTTTGGATCCCTTTCTGCTAGCTGGGCTACCTTGTCTGGTCTCAGTAAGAGAGTATGCACTTAGTGGTGCTGTGACTGGATGGGCCAGGGAGGATTGGCAGCCTCCCCTTCTCTGAGAATAAAAGGAGAGGCGAATGAGAGGAGGGGATTTTGAGGGTGGGATGTGGAGGAGAGGAAGGAGGTGGGGCTGCTGTGGTTGGAATGTAAATTGAATGAATGAATGAATGAATAAATAAATAAACAAACAAACAAACAAATAAATAAATAAATAAATAAAGTAATGTGTGCCTGAAGGGTTTTTTAAAAAATATATTTCTTGATTTGCAATAAAGACTGCTTCAAAGTAGGCCTTAAAACGTATGTTGATATAATTTTGTTTAAATGCTTTACTTCAGAAAGTCAATATGTGGTAGAACTCTTTGAGATTATAATTACTACATTTCTTCGCTCTCCTTCCTCCCTCCAAACCTCCCATGAAGACTTCCTGACTTTTTTAAAAAGTTCACGACCTCTTTTTTTTTTTCATTAATTTTTATTGGAGGTATCTACATATATATTCTTAAATATAATCTGCTCACCCTGTATAATGTTACTCATACGTATGTTTTCAGTACAGAACATTCGGCACTGGATAACTGATTGGTGTGCTCTTCCCTTGGGAAAATTCTTTCTCTTGCTCTCAGCATTCCTTACTTGTCTATAGTTCTTTGTATAGGGTGTGGCCTCTTGGGCTTTCCCTGTGCACTTTGGGGTGTCTACTGGTGTTGTGCTCATTTAGTTCATGTTTAGGCAGTCATGTTGGTAGACTTTATGGGTATGGCTTTTATATAATGTTTTTCTGTAGACACATATTATGCAGTATAATTTATATTTGACCCATTCTGCTATAGACACACAATATTACTCTCAATAGTTCAAAATAACTTATATTTAGTTGTCCAAGTCTGACACCAGGGACCCAGGCTCCTGGTATTTGCAGTTAATGGGTGTATTATGGAGTCTTCAGTAGGAAGAAAAGAAGAAAAATGAAGACCAAGGGAAAGGTGCAGGTTTATGTGTGTGTCCATCTCAGAAGTGGCCAAGGCTGATGTTTCTCACATGTCATAGGCCACAGTCAACCACATGTCCTGGTGGAATTCAAGAAGCTGGAAACTGGTTTCCCTCTATCAGCATCCAGGGAAATGAGGAAGGGCAGAACTAGATGCCCATTTTAAATGTTCGAAACGCTGTTTTCATCATACAGCTCCGAGCTGCTTGGCATGAAGCCAATTGTAGTTCCCCTACATTCTCTAGCACTTAATAAATAGTTGGACAATTAACTAAGACAAACATTGTTTCCTGATTAAAGTATGACTTTGAAATAACTTCTGCCTGGCAGAAACAAATGTTGCTTTTTCATTCTTTCTTTTCTTTCTTTCTTTCTTTCTTTCTTTCTTTCTTTCTTTCTTTCTTTCTTTCTTTCTTTTTTTACCAGCATCATGAGAGTGTCAAGTTATTTTCATTCACAGATCTACTTCATACTTCTCCTTTACTGTGTTCTTATGTCTTTTATGCACTGCAGTCCACCACAAATGGCAGCCATAATGATCTATTAAAAATCAGTGTCTATTCATGGCACCACCCCTAAAAACCCTCAGTTTTTATCATCTTCAAATTCTAAGTCGTATTCTTTTCTCTATTCTATAGTGTCATATGTCATAAGTTATGTCTGCCAAGTTCTTCCCACCTCTCTGACTTGTATGTGTATATGAACATATGAATAGTATGCACATACTACACATGTGTACTTCAACATCAGCAGTTGGCCACACAGGTTAAGGTTAAAAAAAAACAACAGACAAACAAACAAAAACCAAACAGAACAAAACACAACAGAACCTACAAAAGTAACTTGGGCCAGAGAAGCAGGTAGGCTAAATGCAGACCTTCTGCATCTGCTTCTCCTGACCTAATCAATCACCCAGCTTCAGCCCTGCCTCTGCAGTGGAGCACCTGCTGCACCCACTCCTCCTTCCCTGTCCTGATCTTCAGCTGATCACATAGTTTACCCTCCTCTCCTCGCTCCTCCCACTCTGCTTTATCCCAGCCTCCAACTCCAGCAGCCACTCCTTGGGAACCCACAGGCCGCTCCTTCCAGGGAAGTCAATAGACAACTGCAGCTCGCCCCCCCCCCCCAGTCCTCCAATTTTTAAGCACCCAGTCTCATGCCTACCCAGCTCTCTAGCAGACCACTGGCTGTGCCTTCTCCTCACTGCATGTCCCAGGTGACTACGTAAGCAGATTCAGGAGGAAAATCCAACTTTCTTGCCTCTTGTGAAGCCCCTCTACTACAAACAGTCCTTCTGCATTCCTAAGTGTCAGGTCTCAATACCCAGAAGCCATTTTACCTGGAAACCTTAGTGCCTACACCTATCAAGACCCCAGAAGATTTTCATTCTGGTAGCACACAGCCACCATACTCTCCTAAGAACCACAGAGAAAACAGAAACCAAGGAACAAAACAGCCACCCAACAAAGACAAGATCTTCCCAATCCCAGATGCAAAAGCTAAATGTTTGTATTTACTAAACCATAGGATGTTATGCTTTGCTATATTTGTTATGTGGCTATATCTGAATAGATCTACTTTCTATTTACTGAAAACATGCGTTCATCTTTGAAAAAAACCACAAAATTAAGTAAGTGATTAGATATACACTCTAGTTTTTGTTGTCTTGGAACTTTTGCTCATAGCAAAGATTTAACTGAGAAGAAAACCTTATGTATGGCCAACTAATTCAGCAAGATGGCTGTTTATAAAGGATAGACAGTGGTGTCTTCATGTTGCCACTTACATGTATAAACAGAGAATGTGATATAGGGTTACACTGGACGGTTATCACTCTACTACTACTTCCTGAAGCCTCCATAGACCCACAATCTCTACAATGTTAATGGCTCACTATATATTGTCTTAGAATACTATTTGTTTGGCAATTTCAAAACGTTTCTAAATGCTTGTACTTGTGTAGTGCTTCTGGATAAGATATTTCTTTTCCTCTGTGTTTTATCTATTATAATTGGAAACATGTCTTCACTGGAACATCTACCTAAGCATAATTAGAAGCATAGTTTGATATATTTGCAACTCCTTACTTATATATCACATTTCCAAATGAGATTTACTTTGGTAAACTGGTGTCTTGTTACAAAATGGAACATAATATATAAAGCGGAGTTTACACAAGTTAAGCCACCTTCAATACTAATGGAATATGAATACATTACTGATAAACTCACTTCTTTTGACAAACTTCCTTTCCTCCTCAAATTCCATAAACTTTGTTATTATAAACTACAGTTTTAATGGTCTATTAAACTTTGTTATCATAAACTACAGTTTTAATGGTCTATTAACATACACTAATTGTGCACAATAATGTATTTCATTGGAGCATTTTCATCATGTATATAAATTTTGATCACAATAACTCACATTACCGTCACACAGAAGGGATTCTAGTTTATACCATTGGAGTATCTTTGTTGCAAGTGTCAAGTCACTAATGCTCCTTCTCACTTGGTCATCATCTCAGAAGTCTAGATGACCATGTGTGATCCGTGGCTGTACAGTGCATAGACAAATTCTTATGTGTGGCGAGTAGTCAAACTGAATGTCTGCATAATGAATAAGTAATATGTGTACATATATACATCATATGCACATACTAGATAAATAAATTAAATGTTTTTTTTTTTTTTTTTTTGGTGTTTTCGAGACAGGGTTTCTCTGTGTGGCCCTGGCTGTCCTGGAACTCACTCTGTAGACCAGGCTGGCCTCGAACTCAGAAATCCACCTGTCTCTGCCTCCCAAGTGCTGGGATTAAAGGCGTGTGCCACCACTGCCCGGCTTAAATGTATTTTTTACAAGAATATATTGACAAACTACCATGACTTTTATTTAGAACATCACTAAAATAATAATGAGAACTGGATTAACTTATTACATCCAGTGCCCAAACCTGGTGGCTATTTAATTATCTAGAAAATGTAGGTCTGAATTAATGCAGTTTTCCTCATGAGTCAATTCATTTTGTTTGTATCTCCAGATTGAACTGGAACAAAGAGAAGAGGTTTCTCCTTTTGTGTAACTATTCAGTAGACAGAAGTGTAATAGAGAAATGCCTTGGCCTTCTCTCTCTGCATAGATTTGTATCACTGTTCATTGGGCACATGAGGCTAAAACTCCAGGAGAGGGGTTAAAAGCAGGAGAACAATCATTTCATAAAAATGGACATGGAAATTATTCTGTTATGAATCGCATTTGTGAAGTACACAATTTTATTCTGTGAAAACCTGGTGCATTTCTATTGCCATGGTGACCTAGAGAGAACATGAAATGGCTGTGGATTAATGGTTTCACTTGGGGGTCAATTTTCAAACTAATAGAATGTGCTCTTTTTAGTTCTTCCTCTTGTCAGAGTTTACCAGTGGGTGTGTGCATCAAGTTTTAGGTGATTGTTGCTGTTGCTGTTGTTGTTGTTGTTGTTTTATCAGTATATGACATGCACAGGAAAACAGAAGAGATTGAATTGCCTGTCTAGGATGTTTGGGGTGACATTCTCTGAAGAAAGCTGTGAATACAAAACCTGCTTCAGCTAAGTGATTTAGCCCTGACATTGAAAGACAAGTCAGACTGCTAGAGGTTCATTAAAACCCATTATCTTCTTTTTTCAAAAAAAAAATCATTTAACAAAACAATGCAAAAAGCAACCAATCACACTGCTGCACTTCACAGCAGTCATGTCTATGTGAGTTGGTGTCTATCTATGGGACTGTGTATGATCAGAGAATACACATGGTACCCTCAAGTATAAGTCATGATTTATAAGTTCTCCTACTATGTTCCCACATGCTGTTTCCTCCTCATGCTGATAGGATGATAATGCCCTACATGACTTGAGATGGAACGTATCAAAAGTACATAGACGCTGTCAGTCTTATCACCAAGAAATGTTATACAGAAAAGCCACTCTGTTGGCTTCCTGGTCTACCTTGAATCTCCCCATTTACCACTCTGTTAGCTTCCTGGTCTACCTTGAATCTCCCTGTTCACCATTCTGTTGGCTTCCTGGTCTACTTGAATCTTCCTGTTGTTTAGATTTTTGTATTTGGCAGTTTTAATTGCTGTTTAGCTTATCCTAATTCATTTTCATTTGAAACTTACAACAGAGATAAATGTGTATGTGTATCTCCTGTCAGTCAAAAGCCTGAGTTGAAAAGAAATGTAATTAAGAGCTTGAATTGCAAGAAAAATAAGAAAAGGTCTGTTTTTAAAATTGATCTGATCTTCTTAAGGAACCATCAGTGAATTAAAAAAGTCTTATGGTTGTACCTTTTGCTTAGCACAAACTAATAATATACTAAGTGGAAGTGACTTAGAATTTTGATGATCAATTCTCTATAAACTGGATCCCTACACCTTCTGGAAATTAGGAAGTTTATAATTATTTGGAGCTCTCAATTTTCTCATTAAAGTGGACCAATAAAATTTTGGCTGATGTTGGATTAATGTAACTTATAGGAGTTAAATAACACCCTTCTGATATATTCACAATCCTAAATGAGAATATCCATCATTGGTTGTTAATGTCCATGTTAAAGTCACTGTCATTACACATTACAACAATGTGTTCTTCATTCTGAGTATAAGGCTAATATTATTCACATTTTGCAAATGACAAATGGAGGCTTGGAGAGTAGTAACTTGCCCAAAGCCTTATAAAAATTATATAGTGAATCAGGATTTGAAACAAGACTTGATGTCATGTTTACTTTTTAATTTTTGGAGTCAGAGAGCAAAATACCAAGCAAAGTCGATTTCCCAGTTGTCCATTGTAAAATTACTTTTGTGAGAACTTCAGTTGCTATGCTAGAGGTGCATTCTTAAGTCTTCAGCTCTTGATGACATCTCTTCGGAATCAAGATAACAGAATAACATGATTTTAAAACCATGCAAAATTATCGTCAAAGCTACCATAACTTAACCTTTCAAAACATTAACACTGTAAAATAATATCCTTAAATCTTCTATACCTGCAGTGAAAAACCACATCGGTTCTCAAGTTTTGTTTGTATGACAACATAATCTTCATTCAACTCCTACCTATAATTTGAATTTCATACATGATGCCAAGGGTTACCTGGATTGCATTCTGAGAGTTTTAATTCAACAGCTCTTAGATGTGCACTTACATGCATTTCCCCTCAGGAAAAAAAAAGTCTGCCTATTTCAACATTCCCGTCTATGTTTCTAACAAAATAATTTATTCCAAATGAAGCCTAGATTTTAATTTGTATTGTATACATACCAATTACTCAAAGTTTTTGAATTGTAACTACTATTACCTATGATCTGCTTCACCCATTGCTGATAAATTACTATATTCAATTAGCTTTTATGTGATAAAATTGATTTTTAAACAGTGTATCACTATATAGCTCTGACTGTCCTGGAACTCACTATAGTAAGAACACTAGAACAAGTTGGCCTTGAATTCAGCTCTGCTTGTCTTTGCCTCCCAAGTACTGGGATTAATGGCATGTGCCACTGTGCCCAGCCTAAAATTAATTTAAAAATTCAAAGTTCGGTGACTGAGATTCTTAGCTACAAATTTAAGAGATTGTATTATTTACACCAGTAAGAACTGCAGTGCGAATATCTGTAATTAGTCACACATAAAGACTTTGGTTTTTTAAAAGAAAGCACTAATAGATAAGAATAACCCATAAACAAGATAGAGTGGTTATCTTAAACTAAAATGCAAATGAATCTAGCAAGGTATCAAAAGGGGGATGAAGCCTATCATGATATTTAAGTGGCTGATAGGCACTTACCAAAGCCACAGCTCGCACGCAAAGCCTGCAATCTTCGCAAGCATAACATTTTACGAGCATGACGTTTGTCACGTAGGAGATCTTGAATGTGGCAAAGGAAATAGTGGAAATTAGAAGAGTGCAGCATTTGTCCCTGTTTATCCAAAAGATGCAGGTTACAGAAACAGAAACGGCAGATTGGTTTTGTTTGTTTGTTTTGCTAGACATGAGTCTTGAAGTTATTTTTAAGTCATTTTCTGTGGAGGAGAGGAAAGCAATTCTCTAGACTTAGTAAGGTAAGGTCATTCATATCTATTCTTCAGCTTTCTGAAATCAGTTCTTTTGGGGGGACTAAATAGTAAGACCACTGAAGATAGAACATTTATTATATTCTGGGACAATATGTGTCTTAGTGTACAAAGAAATAGCTTGATATGAAATTACTGTGGAACAATTTTTATATATATATAAAATCCTGATCTATTAGTAGGAAACCATGCAATCTCAAGCAAGTCATTTTGATCTCTTCCTTCCATTTGCCCTATCAGGAAATATATAAATAAAACTGACATCCCTTTATGGCTTAGAAAAATAAGCCGTGTGCTGAGGAAAGACCTTGAGATGAAGCAGGACGATTAGATAAGTTATTTTCAAGCAGAAAAATATTTCCTTTTTTCTTTTTAAAACTTTTTAGCATGTTTATTACAACAGATACAAATCACATCTGACTAGCTTTGTTTCTCCTTTCCCCTCCCACAACCACGTTAATTGGACCACTTCCTTGTATTTGAGCAGGCAATGTACTTTCAGCACACTTATTTTTTCCTTAATAATTTAATTTTTTTTAATGTAATGAACTCATTTTCCCCTCCCCTTTCTCTTCCCAAACCTCCTGTGTCCTCTCCCTCCAACCCTTCCAATGATCTCCCCTCCTCAAAGTCATGGACTTTTCATTATTATTACATATATATATGCATAAGTCTGTCTGTCTATCTATATCTATCTATCTATCTATCTATCTATCTATCTATCTATCCATCCAACATGCTGAATCTGTTTAATGTTTCTTATATATATGATTTTGGGGATATTTGGTGTTGTGTTACCAATCTGAGGGCTAATCCCTGAGGAAGGCTAACTCTGCTCAGGAGTACTTTGTTAATGTGGTTTTTCCCCTCCATTAGCAGTAGAGCACTTTGAGACTCCTCTTCCATGTAAGCACGTCTGTTAGTGTTGTCATTGTTTGATTCTTGTTTGGATATTGTTTTAGTTATCATGGATGTAGCCTTCCTGTTATTTCCAGGAGACACAATTTCCTAAAAGACTTTGTGGTTCCTCTAATTTTTACAACTCCTACTGCTTATATGATTCTTCTTGAACCTTAGGTAGAAGAGTTGCAGTGTGAATGTTATCTGTTGAATTTAAGTACCCCATGACCAGTATTTTTAAACCAGTTTTGGCTTTCTGTAATGGTCCCTGTCTGTTGCAAAGAGAAGACAAGGGGTGAAAGCTATACTCATCTGTGGGTATGAGGTTAAGTGTTTATAATTCACTTAGGAATTACACTGATCTAGTAAATAATCAGTGATAGCTTCTTCTCTAAGGCCTGTGACTTTGCTAGTTCAGGGAAGTTGCCTAGCTTTTTAATACTAGGCATGATTTCCTTCTTTCCATGTACTTGAAGACAAACAAGGAGGGATGTGTTCATTCTGACAGAGAGAAGAATAAGACTAGGTTTGATGCATTCTGAAACTTAGCTCTCTTCTAGAATATTTCAAAGTCAGTACCAAGTTTTTAATCTTTATTTAAAGACTTATTTATTTATTTTATGTATGTAAGTACACTATAACTGCCTTCAGACACACCAGAAGAGGGCACTGGATCCCATTACAGATGGTTGTGAGCCACCACGTGTTTGCTGGGAATTGAACTTGGGACCTCTGGAAGAGCAGTCCGTGCTCTTAACCACTGAGCCATCTCTCCAGCCCCAAGCTTTTCATCTTAATAAACCTGATTTTCCAGTGGTTTCTAACTCTATACCTGATGTCCTGAGTACTTCCTGTGAACTTTCTCTGTGTTAGATCACTTCTCAGTAAGTTTAGATGTGGCTGTGTTATACCTGGCAAGCTAATTATGTAAGAAATCATACAATTACCAAGGTGAAATGAGGAACAGAAGAAGCAGCAAGTTGTAATGAGGTAAAGAGAAAGCCCAAGACATCAATAAATAAGCCCCTGCAAGTCTCCCAGAAGAGAGTCATACCTGGTCAAATAAGATCTTTACAACAAAAGGGCAAACTACCTACAATCATAACTATTAAATATGTGGCATCTACTTGGTCATTCACCAATTTATGGCTGATATCAACATTATCATTAATGATAGCTTACCTCAAATACAATAACATTGTGAGCCAAGAAGCTTTTACTGAAACTCTGTGAGCTGAGTCTTCACAAGTAAAGCTTAAAAATTTATTAGCACTACATAACTATTGTTTTATCAAATAATACAGATGAAGAACACATATAACCTAAATATATATACATCAAAGATTATTATAAATTGGCTCTGAAATTATTCCTATTTAACAAAGACTTTTGCAAGACACATTGAATGTAGATTTTCCTGTGAGGCACAGGGAGTGAATATATAAAATGTCTATAACTTAACCATCAATTCTAATTTTAAAAATATTTAAGCAGATGTGGTGATGCACACCTTTAGTCCCAGCACACAGGAGGCAGATGCAGGTAAATATCTATAAGTTAAAATCCAGCCTGGAATACATACCAATATCCAGGCCAGCCAGGGACACAATGTAAGATCCTGTCTCAAAACAATTAATGAATGTATCATGGATCTATGATAGACATACATATACATACATATATATATTATATATATATAATATATATATATAATTGTAAATTTAAACCAGTACCAGTAAATTCTAAAAGAAAACTTTAAATTAAAAGCAAAGTAAAATAATTGCTTATTTTATTCAGCTTCAATAATTGGACCGGTGAAATGCTCTGAAATCTATTGTACATACATTCAGGGAAAAGTTTAATGTGACATTTGCTCCAACCACAATTCAAGAAGAAAGATGTAAAACATCATTTTTAGAAAATTCTGTCTGCAAAGATTTTAGGTTTTCAGTCTATGTGACACTCCAAGTATCTACCTTCATTATTAAGAAAGTTAAAAACTAAATAAGGCTTCAATCAAATGATTGCTATAACTGACAATGTCTGCCTGCTTGTAATTTTATGTTTTTAATCTGTGTGGGTGGCACCTGTGAAACATCTACCAAAATAGATCATGTCATCAGAAGCCAAGCAATGCAGAGCGTCCTTTAAGATAAAAGAATGGATGGATCGGGGAGACATGAGCAGAAGGAAAGGAAAAGAAGAGGAACTCAGTGGCTCTAGGCTCTGACACGAGCTGCTCATGGACACAATGATGCACAGATCCATTAAGCACATACATACATAGCAAACAAAACGCTGGCTTCTTGGGTTTACAGTGACAAAGAAAACTTATGAGCTGTAGTCTTCTTTATTCTTGCTTGAATCAAAGATGAACATGAATAATAGAGTCGTTGGGGGAAAGCTGGGGACTGAATAGTGTGCCTTCTCTGCACAGTCAGTAGGATTCTTACTAGTGTGTCAGGATCGTAGGGGAAAGCTGGGGACCGAATAGTGTGCCTTCTCCGCAGTCAGTAGGATTCCTACTAGTGTGTCAGGATCAAAACCTCAGTTGAAACCTGGGTATATATGCTAAGAGAAGTGAGTGGCATTGTTACCATCACCTTGACTCATGTGAGTAGTTCAGGAGAGCATCTTCATCATCTCAATAGCCTTAACTCAGTCACATCTACAATGTTTCTTTTGTCATGTACAAAACATTTTCAGATTCTAGGGACTGGACATGGAATCAACTGAACATTATTTTTCCTTAAAAAATTATACATTAAGAATTTATATGCATGTGTGTGCACAGATGTACTTGTGTGTACATGCCTTCCTGTGGGAGTCAGAGAACAGTTTTGGATGTTGCTCTTCATATGGGATTCACTACAAGTATTTTTGAGACAGGCTCTCCCACTGTCTCAAAACTCACCAAGTAGCTAGACTAACTGGCCAGGAAGTGACAGAGATACACTTATCTCTGCCTTCCCATGTCTAGGATTGGTTACTAGGATAGGTTACTACCACTCATGGGTTTTAATTTTTTCTAATATTATATTTAGTGGGAGAAACATAAAACACAGCATGCACGTGGAAATCAAGGAACAAATTGCAGAAGAAAGTTCTCTCTGTGCACCCTGTGAGTCCTGCAGATAAAACTCAGGACTTGAGTTACCAAGTTTGTCAGCAAGAGCCTTTACCCACTGAGACCCTGTCAGCCAGAATGCTCGTATTTGTTCATTTGTGTGTCTGAGTGATTTTAAAATGGGTTCTTGGAAATGTCGTTGAAGCCCTCTCCCCTGCAAGGCCAGCGCTTTACTGACAGAGCTGTCTTTTCAGCCTGATACATTAATAATGTCGCCTAAAAGACAGCCAGCATCCACTTTCAAAAACACTTTGAGAGTACTAACTCCAAGCCTTAGAAATGTTAAATATGTCTGAAAGATAACAAATCTTTTATATTCTTCATTAGGATATAGTCAATTAAGATATATATATATATTCCTATTGCTTAGTCTTCAACAATAGCTAAACTACATTTGAGATGATATATAAACGGCTCCCTCACATTGGAAGCCTCTACTCCACTTTCAAAAGATGTGTAGCCAGTTTACCAATAACTGCTGACACCTAAGGAATATTTTCCTTAAAACATAGTAGTGCCAACTCATATATAATATTTGTACCCACACTGAAAATACAACTCTTACTAGAATATAGATTTTCAGCTAACAACACTTTTAATCTTAAATCTATGTGATATGCAATAGATCTTGGAAGAGAAACACTATAAAGTCGATTTTTATCAGGATGGCACATGGCCAATGAAGAAACCACAGAGAGATATGAAAAGTGGATAAGGCTGAGGACGTAGCTCTGCTGCAAACGTGATTATCTAGGAGGCATGAAGCACTAGGTTCAATCCCTAGCACTTTGTAAGCTGTGATGTAATAAATGCTTATAATCACAGCTCTCTGCAGTTGGAGGTAGATGATCAGGACTTCAAAGTCATCCTTGGCTACATATCAAGTTTCCCCAGACAGCAATAAAACCAAAAAACTCAGTGTGATATATATATATATATATATATATATATATATATATATATATATATATCCCCCAATGAGTGGCTATATATAATATTAGAAAAATTAAAAGCTGTGTGTGGTAGTAAGCATTTCTAATTCTAGCCCTGAGAAGGCAGAGATAGATGTATCCCTGTCACTTCCTGACCAGTCAGCCTAGGGTCATTGGTTACTTACAGACCAGTGGGAGAACCTGTCTCAAAAAAACTGATGGTGAATGCCATCTGAAGAGTAACAGTCAAGAATATTCTCGACCTCCACAGGCAGGCATGCACACACAAGTACATCTGTGCACATACATGCACATAAATTCTTAATGTGTAGGTTTTTTTAAGGTTCCAATCCCTGGAACCTGAAAATGTTACTTACATGACAAAAGAGGCATTGTAGATGTGACTGAGTTAAGGTTATTGAGATGATGAGGATGCTAACCTGAACTATCCACGTAGTAACAACTCCAGGTACTCGATGCCTTTGATGCTTGAAAAGAGAACCATTTAGGAATGCAGGGTATCTCTGCTAACTAGAGAAGACAAGGAAAAGCATTGTTCCTTTGAGCTTCCAGAAGGGAATGAAGTCTTACTAACTCCTTCATTATTCTCCCACATTCCTGATGGAATTGGTGTTTTCTTTAAGTGTAGACATTTTATATTTTTAGTGCTTTGCTTTTCCTCACATGGGGAAGGGCACTAAATGCATAACAGACCTTTCCTTTCAGGTTAGATCATTTTCCAAGTCACAAGTATGATAAGCGTACTTAAACACCATTACTTGTCTCTCTGGTCTTTAACTTGAGCTTTAGCTCACAATGTAATATTAAGCCCTAGTGTAAGACTGTGATACCTGCTTCTACTAGGAACACCATGGTCACACCAGGTTCCCACGTTACTGTTTTACCAAACTCAATTTGCATTTTTTTCTCTCAGGTTCTGAATCACATTCATGAACAGATCCTCTGACCACAGAATGTTTATTCCGTTTCTTCACTGTAAGTGAAATAGACCACTGTCAGCCTATCAAAACCATAGCACTAATCGTCTGACCAAGATGGTAGTGAACTAAGGACGTGGTACAGGAAGACCGTACCTGTACCACAAAGTCCCTATTAACTACGTTATCCTGTCCAATCGTGTTCCAAAGCTGCACAGTAGTAAGAAAAAAATAAATATCGGAAACTTTGAAATCAGAAGTCATTGGCTTCTGATGACTTGTGTATTATTGGGGAAGATTTAAACAAATCACAGTGTCTCATTGATCTTCAGTGTTTGCATCTAAGGTAACTGCTTTTATCAGTTGTTCAGGCACTTAGAGATGACATATATAAAATGATTAAATAATTCTCAACTCATCTGAGTTTTATTATAATATTATCTAACACCTTGTGGGTATTTAATGGGCTGTGTTGATCATTGTATGGATTTCCTTGGTAGGATGAAAGAAATATCTACCTATCCCATATAGGGTACTAATGACAGAATCAAGTAAGAATCCACCAAGGTTCAAATGGGCAAACTAGTGAGTTTACTGGGTTTGTGTACAGAGCATGAATGAGGGTTTACACGGGCACCTGGTAGACTCAAAGGCAGCCATGTTATGTAAAAGCCCACCCCAGCACAGGCGGTGAGTTACAAAGGCTGCATCCTAGAGCTTCCTGTGCTGTGTCATCTACAGGAAGCTCAGGCAGAGAGACACTCTCTGCTCCGTACCAGTGGTTACTATCAGTATAACCTTGGGTGGAGGGTCTACTTTTAAGATGTGTTTGGCTTTTTTTTCCTTCTTTCTTTCTGAGTCTTATAATCCTGGCTTCTTTCTCCAAAAGTGAATATTTCTGTTTAGAGAAACTTGCTACCCATCACTTTAAGAGACATTGGACACCTAGACTCAACTTCCAAGACTATAGTATTACAGTACAAATATTGATTGTGTATTTGGGGAAATCTGGTTGAACTCTAACAAGGAGTCGCCTAAATCCCTTAGGTAAGACAAATATAGTCTGAAATTCAGGAATGTGGATAATTTACATTTGCATCATGTTTCTGACTCTTCCAGTAATTTTTGCCTCAATTTTACAACGGAATTTGGCCAGTGAGAATTAAGCTTTTATGTCATTCTCAGCATCAAAATAATAGATTAGAGGGCAAAATGACATCTGCGGTATAATTCTTGCCAGTAAGTTATTTGTAGGTGCATTAGGAGATAATGGAGAAATTTCAAATAAACTCTAAAAGGAAAAAAATGTCATGAATGGCTAAAATTATGATATAGATGGAGGCTGGAGGAAGAAATCAGGGAGAGAAAGGGTGGAGAGTAATGGGCATGCTACCATATGTGGAGGAGGACCAAGAAGACGGATAACAGGAAACACAGGGGTACAGTAGGTGGCTGGGAAGACTGTGAGTGCAGAGAAGGCAAGACTGGAGGTAGCAGTGGTAAGACGTCGGGGATCACGGGGCATTAGTGGAGGGTTCCCGTAGTAAAAGGACATGTCTATGTCCAGACTGTCAAGCAGTTAGAATGGTGATTTTCAATCTGTGGGTTGCAGGCCCCTTGAGGACCACATGTCTGATATTTACATTACCATTCACAACAGTAGCAAAATTACAGTTATGAAGTAGCAATGAAAATCATTTTATGGCTGGGGGGTCACCATAACACAAAGCAGTGTGTTAAAGGGTCGCAGCTTTAAGAAGGTTGAGAACTGCTGCATTAGAAGCCACTATTCGGAGTCAGACCTGAGTTTCACATTGCTTTTCAATGCAATCCTGGCAGTCTGACTGTGAAGTTGTGCATCTAAATCACGTGGATAAAAGGAGAGACCATGTCCGAGAAGTGCTATAAGTAGCACTGGGTAGTTCCCAGGGGTCTGTTTCACAGAATCAGTTCTTACAGGGAAGTATTGCAAAGTTTCACTTTGTGTGTAAAGAAATGAATGGATGTGATCAGGATAAAGTAAATGCAGCTGTGGCAGTATCACAGGGGGTTCTGTTTTATATAAAGGTCACATATGTTACTAAATATAACTTTTAAAGCTTTCGAGCTCTGACTTTGAAATGTACTTGAAAGTCAGGAAAGCAAATAACTTCAGAGAAAACCTTCGAAACTAAATGGTTGCCACTGGCCCTCGGGATTTTCAGCCCTGTCCTTTCCATTAAACTACATTTAATTTGTCAAATATGTGAGATGATAAATGCATGTAGAACAATTGAAAAATTATTAAAAGCTTGTGTTATATCATTTAATTAATTTTTAGTGGTTGTGTGTAAACATCATAGAGTGGGCGTGGAGGTTAGACAGCTTTGCACGGTCGGTCTCTCTTTCCACCTTTATGTGGGTGCCAGGGATTGAACTCTAGTCAACACGCTTGCACCACATCCTTTATACATGCAAAAGCACCTCGCCAGATTCATTATTTCATATACTATGCCTGTACTATACATTATTAATAACATACCAGAAGAATCACAAGCAAAATAAAAATTTGATCAAGAATTCTGCTCCATAATTTTGTCCAAATGATATAATGACTTATAAGCAATTCTTAGAAAAGACCTATGTGAGGTAATTAAATGTTTAAGAATTTTCAAGCCATTGGAGCTGTAATAGGATTTCAAGGTTAAGGGTTATGTTTATTACATTAGAGGTCTTGGAAAGGCTAAGGGAACTGATGAACTCATTTGATTCATAATGACAAATTCCAGAACCATTGAAAGATAGTCTTACTCTGCTTAAAGAAAAGAAAAATATGTGTTTCAGGAGTTGAAAGTCATATGCCCATGTGGTTCCTGCACTTGAGAGATTAAAATGTAGAGGTATTATAAGGAAGGGTGTCTGTCAGGAGCCTAGCATGGTCCTCCAAGAGGCCCAACAAGCAGCTGTCCATGACAGACATAGATACTTACACCCAACCATTGGACTGAAGGTGAGGACCCCTGTGGATGAATTAGGAAAAGGCTGGAAGGAGCTGAGGAGGAGGGCAACCTCAAAGGAAGACTAGCATTTTCAGTTAACCTGAACCTCCAAGATCTCTCAGACACTGAGCCACCAAACAGACAGCACACACTAGCTGGTCCGAGGCCCCTGCCACATATACAGCAGAGGATTACCTGGTCTGGCCTCAGTGGGAGAAGAGGTACTTAACAGTCAAGACAGGCCCCAGGGACTGGGGAGGCCTGGCGGTGTGGGGGTGGGCATCCTCTTGGACATAGGGGGAAGGAGGAACTGGATGGGTAACTGTGGGAGGGTGGACCAGCATGAGGACAACAACTGGATTGTAAAAAAATAAAATAAAATAAAAGTAGTAGCAGCAACAGCAGCAGCGGCAGTAATAATAATAGTGATAATAATAATAATAATAATAATAATAATAATAAAGAAGGTTGTCTGATTGGAGTAAGTGGTGAGTTTATAGCAGTCATTGTAGGGGACACTGAGCAGCCTTCTACCAAGAACCTCCCTTAGAGCAGCCTAAGCAAGAAAAGAAAAAAAGAAAGAAGAAAACAGTTGCAGTCATGCCACGCCCATGCCACGCCCATTCAAGGGCACTGCCCCGCCCTCAAACAGCGAAAGGCTGACAAAACAAGAACCACAGTCAGCTGCTTCTGGCCCAGCCGGACTAACTGAAATTATTAACTTCTTATTATAATATCTTTTACATTGTTCTTTTGACTCTTCTATAGGCTTTAGGACCGGGTGGGAGAGGATATCCTATAAGGGAAGATCATGTCTAGCATGATTTAAGGGAAAACAAGGGTCATCTTGCCCTCCTAAATATGACATCCAGTTCATGAATGACTCATGAAGACTTATAAATCCACAACACAGAACCATTTTGCTTCTACCCCAGCTCTTCAGAACATCTGCTTGAAAATTTGGTTCACAGTCTTTGCTTTGCCAAATGAACTCCACTTAAACTGCATTCACATCTTAATTTACGTCATCCCTTTGAGAATACAGGAACTAAGAAAAATGCTCACCAAGGACCGTATGGGTACACATGGACTTTTGAATCTGACTGCAATAGGCATATTCTATTGGAAGAAAGATAGTAAGAAACTCTTCAACAGCAGAGCCAACACGATAAAGACAACATTGTTATAAGGAAACATCGTACACTACCTAGACTAAGCAGAGAGATAGGAGAGTCCCAAGAGCTGAGGAGCTAGCTGAAGAGGAGGGAGAAGCAGAGTCATGTCAGGCATCAGTGATGGGCTGAGAAGCACAGTAGTCCGTGCACCAGCAGGATCTGTGAACTTCCTTATTTCCATTGCATTAGTCTGTTCCAAGAATTAGAGATTTGGATCGCATCTTTGAAACATCTTGCAATCCAATACTAGTTGTTCTTGACGAGAAAACTGCAGTTGTCCCCAATTTCAGCAGAGAACAGCATCTCTCATCTACTTGTCCTCGAGGCAGGTCTTTTATTTGTTTCTTTTTTGGAGTTCATTCAAATTTGTGCTGTTTTGTTATTTAAAATTCATGCAGAGCTGATAAACAAACATGTATTTCTTCTCCATCCTACCTGGAAACCGTGCACCTTCCTATGTGATTAATGCCTGAGAAAGTCCCAGGAAGCCCGGAGATAAAATTTAATTTAATCAGATTCAAAGCAGAAGAGAACATTTCCTTTACAGTGTGTCACTGGTGGGAGAAACTCATTCTCAGAGTTTTAAAATTAATTCAAGTCAAATGTTCCTTTCTCTACATCAGCTTAACGATTTTTTAATTACTCTGGAATTATTACAGAGATCAGCCTAATAACCTCAAATTGCCTAGTTCTTATCATGTTGTATATGAAAATACTTTAATGTCCATAGAGCACGCATATTTTAACAGGATGTATTCTCTGAGGGCAACATTTTCTCTTCTAAGGATATGGTATACATTTGACCTGGAAGCATTGTCCAGGGATTTTCTGATTTCCCCAGTGTGCTAACTCCTTGGTAATAACCAGCTAAGAGAAAATATCACAGTGAATCTGAGGTCTTAAGTGTATGTACATTTCTCATCATAGAAATATCCTCCCATCATGACTAATGGGTCCATGAGGAATATTGAAAGGGCATAACCAGGAGCAACCTGCAGAGCTCCATCTAAGCAAACTGCTTTGACTTTTCTTGTGTTGCTTAAATAAGAGAAGTTGAAAAATGGGCACTGTTGACTAGAATAAATTATTGAAGAGATTAAAAAAAATTAAAAGCTAGGTTCTGGGCTTCCTTTTGCTCCATGAGAGTAAAATAATGAACCCAACATTTGGACATCTTCTCCCTTTGTGAATTCCCTTCTCCAAAATCCTGTCAATTTTTTTTTAAAAAGTTATTTTATTTTTTATTTCTATCTGTGGGTTCTGTTTGTCTGAATTCCCCTCTCCAAAATACTGTAAATTTTTTTTTAAAAAGTTATTTTATTTTTTATTTCTATCTGTGGGTTCTGTTTGTCTGTGCATACGTATATGCACCTGCATGTGGATCTCTGGATGCCAGAAGAGGGTATCAGATCCTTAGAAGTTAGAGGTTGTGAGTCACCCAAGATAGATTCACTGAAAGATCATCAAGCTCCTTTTAAACTTTTTCCTTTTCAGCCATTTTCTTTGTCTTCACTTTCCTTAGCCTTATTAATCATAGACATTTGTTTTACTATGACATTGTCTTATATATACATGATGTACTTGGGTCATTTTTAATCTCCTGTTATATCCAGTCCCCACTCCTCTCTACCCCATTCTCTATCTCCATGTTAGGGAGGACCACTTAGTGGGAGGCTCATTGCTGGGAAGACTGATTCTCCCTCTTAGAAGTGACTAATTTCCTATGATTCTACATCCATGGATGAGGCTGTGTGAGATTTTTACCATCCATACTGGCATGTCAACTGGTGTTATGTTTTCAGGTCTTGTTTAGGCAGCTATATTTTTTATATTTGAGTACCTGTGGCTTCCCTGAGCCATCTCTCCAGAGTTATATATCAATTTTTAATAGATTAAATATTTTAAATGTTTGAAATATCTCTGAAAACTGGGTAATATGAAATTTGTAACAATGGCCATCTATAGAGAAGTGAATTGATTGGTTAACTGAGTCAGCTCAATCAGTCAATAGGTTCTTCAGGGCAGGAGCAAGAATTAAAAAGAAAAAAGATAATTAGACAACACTGTAGCATGACCAGTTCCGAGGTTGAAGGGGTTTTATTTTTTTCCAGTCTGCTTTTATACCATTTTAAGTATGTGCAAAATAATAAGATCAGTTCTGGGTCAAGGAACAAGCAAGGCAATAAGCAAAATCCTGTAAACACTAATCAGGAAGACCAAGACATAAGGAATGCCACACATACCTCAGCTGAGCCTGCTTTGAGCTTTGCATTAACTCAAATGTAACTATTCTTAATGTGATTCTATTTCCTGAGTTCTGGTACAAAGTCAGATTCCTGCCTTGAGCTTACTCCTTTGTCCTAGCTCAATGTCACATTCCTGCCAAGTTTCTAGAAGTGGGACCCCCAAAAGCTCTCCACAATTAGCTGAGATGGAAGATTTAGGAGAAAGATTTATTTTGGTTACACATTCATTTCATATATTTTGAATTTCTGCTTTATGAATAGGTTTTATTTTAATAAAATCATCACATGTTTGTATGCTTCTATACACATATAAATGGAAAGTATGCTAGTATGTATTTATGTGCCAAGTACATTACATGCATCTTTTCATTTAGTCCACTTGATAAAGTTAGAAGACTTGGATGTGGTATGATGTCAGAAAGTTAGAGTACTGATCTATTGTCCTTCTTTTCTCCCAATTAATTGAGGAACACTTGGGAAATGAAAGGAATAAGATCAGCCCCAGTAACATGTTTGTCAATATGTTAAACTGAACTAATGAACAAATGTGCCCCAAGTACATTCATCTATAGAATATTTTAGCAGGATGCCTCTGAATGTAACATCCAGGAAGCAAACATAGGCTCAATAGTTTAATAAGGCATGGCTTGACAGAAAATGTCACATAAACTTGGACATATAAACAGGGATGTGATGTGGACAATTTCTGACTCTGACATGGCCTTAGTAGGAACAGAATGACTTGGTTCCTGCCCCTGGGACAGGGCCAGCAGGCTTGGACATCCATGAGTATCAATGTGCGTATAAGGCTTGTTTGTATAATAATGTACATATTTTCATGTTTCTTAGAGGAATGTCCTTCCTGTTAACGTTAATGACTCCATGATAATCAGACAGCATGGGTCCAGGAGGTAGAAATGTGGGTAATGCCTCAGCAAAATCGTAACTGCTGGGACCTTCAGAACAGCCCTTAAGGCAGTGGAAAAGAACTCTAAAAACATGAGTTCAAAAGGATATAATTTCTCAACTACTCAAAAAAATATAAGGATGCAATAAGAATTATATAAGGAGCTTCACAGATCTAAAGGAACAGAGGCAGCTACACTATAAGCCAGCTTGTCAGAAAGATACAAAGACAGTCAGATACAAATACAGGCAGATTGCTGAGTTCAAGATCAGCCTGGGACAGAGGATAATTTAGGTCCAGGTGTGGTAGAAATGGTCATCTTGGGGTAGGTCCCACACAAATAAACTTACAAAGACAGGTAGATCTCTGAATTCTTTTACAGTGTTTTGTTGTTGTTGTTGTTGTTGTTGTTGTTGTTGTTGTTGTTTTGCTTTTAAAGTTCTGGCTGTCTTCTAAGAATCAAGGGGCTAGGGCTACATATGCTGAAGGGAACCTGGAATTAATAACTGAATTGATATATAAATAAAAAACTGGGCTTTTGGTCTACAGGAGATGAGCTAGCAAAAGTGATAGCAGTTTTGTTTTGTTTTGTTTTGTTTAGAATATTTTCTCTAGCAAGAGTTGGGCTGTCTGGAGATTTCTAGAGAGCAAGTAAAGACAGCTCTTCAAGAACTTTTTTTTAACAAGATTTCTAATTTTGGTTGGAAAATACATGCAGAGCAAACATAGCTCTTTTAGAATTTGTCATAGCTCTTTTAGATTTTTTTTTTTGAAATCACAAGAATTAGAGAGCTGACACAGGTCTATTAGAATGTTTTTTAGCAGCTGTCCAGACAAGGCTGTCTGAAGAGTGAACACAGCTCTTTTAGAAATGTTTCTGATTTTTAAATTTTGATCAGAAAACCAAAGAATTACCTTTGAAGTTTTTCTAACAGAATTTTTGACTTGGTTATAAAATCCAAAAGTTTTTTTATGGCAACTTCTCTGACTTTGGTCAGGAAACACATGAGCTATTCAGAGAGCTTTGGGTTCTTTACTAGCAGAGAGAGCTGTATTGAACAGAAAGCTAGCTGTCTCAACCATAGAGATTTTAGAATAGCAAGAAAAAGCTGTCTAATGCAGAGCAGAACACACACACACACACACAGAGAAAGAGAATGACAGAGAGAGAGAGAGAGAGAGAGAGAGAGAGAGAGAGAGAGAGAGAGAGAAGTTTAGAAAGCTATTATCAGAACATAGGCAGCCAGGTTAGACCCATGATTTGACTTCCAACCCAGACTTAGCTAAGGCTGGTCCTTGGGAGACAGTAAATCAACAGTGTCTTGCCTTGAAACCTAATCTCAAGGCTCAGATAGTATCTTGCATACTGGATGCAAGCAACCTTTATATCTAATATGCTTCTGTGTATCACTTGGGTCTATCAGACTTTCAGAATCCTTCCTTCAGGGCATTTTAGAGTAAAACTTCTTTCTTAGTCAGATTGCCACCAGTATGACAAAATAGCCAAGAAAGTCAACTTAAAGGGGTAAAAAGCTGAGGGGAGAGGAGGAGGCCCCCATAAGGCCTGATGAATCATACATACAAGGCCAGGAGAGGTGGATCCTGAGGACAGGCTGATGGAGAAGAAATAACCCGGAAGAGACTCAAACAGACCCACAGAACACATGGGAGAGAGTATCGTGGGCCATAAAGCAAAACTCTCTGAATTTAGTGAATTAAAATGACATAGACGGGAAACCTCAGCTTGGGCCACAGGGCCCCACAGCTAATCTGCGCCGGGACAAAGATCCCTCGCCGGAGATCGCAAGACCCAGCAGAGGGCCAAAGACACGCCCCACAGCTCACCAGAGACTGACCATCAGCAGCTTCCTGCGACGGCCGGAAACCTCAGCTTGGGCCACAGGGCCCCACACCTAATCAGCGCCGGGACAAAGATCCCTCGCCGGAGATCGCAAGACCCAGCAGAGGGCCAAAGACACGCCCCACAGCTCACCAGGCCA
>CM052719.1:50929694-50951364 GCA_028551405.1 Uromys caudimaculatus | reverse complement strand
GGCCTGAGGGTGCTAGGGGCACCAGTAAAAGGGAATGTCAAGGTGGGAATATGGGATTGGGTGGGCGGGTAGGTGGGAGGAGGAATTCCCTCACAGAGGCGGGGAGGGGGAGGGGACACGGGGTTTCTAAAGAAAAGGGGAATCATCGGAAATGTAAATAAAATATCAAAAAATAAATAAAAAAAAAAAAAAAAGAAAAAGAAAAAAAAAAAAAAAAAGGGGTAAAAAGCTATTTTAACTCAGTTTCACCTGGTTTTATTATTACTCTTACCCCAAAGCAAGGCTGAGTTTTATGGTAGGAGTGTGAAATGGTCACTTCGTAGCAACTGGGGGGAAAAGAGTAAGAGTAAAGGGTTGGGGACAAAGGATTCCTCCAAATGAAGAGTCCTTTTAATTCCTTTTTTGTCTCCACTCAGAAACTAGGCCATAAACCATTTACTATCTGTCTTAGTCAGGGTTTCTATTCCTGCACAAACATCATGACCAAGATGCAAGCTGGGGAGGAAAGTCCTGGAATTGCAACCCAGGCTGCACCTTCACCAATGGCCTTCCACGGCCTCTCACAGTGCCCAGGCCTCAGCTGCTCTTCATGACTCCTACATGCCTTCAAAATACCACCTGGATGACTCTTAACACATTACCAAGTCCTGCCACAGCACAAGGTACAACCTTGGCTATCTCTGGAACACAGCCTCTTTGTGCTCTCAGAAAACACTTCCAGAAGATTTCACCCCAATGATGCTGGTCTCTTCTTAATTACCACCAATTTCTTAGCTCCAGCTAACCAGCATCAATAGTCCCAGCAATACAATGGTTTTGCTTTAGTAGTTTTGGTATCTTGTTAGTCACAGCTGATTTCTTCAGCCCCAGCTAACCAAAACCACAGAATCTTTACAATCAAAATAGCAATAGCCCTGATAAGAGTCTTTAATCTTCCCTCTGAAATCTCACAAACCAGGCCTCCATCTTCTGTACTGTTCTCAACATTATCTTCCAAGCTCCTACACAACATCCCACAAAGCTCTTATCACCGAATGGATCTTGTAGCCCAAAGTTCCAAAGTTCTTCCACAGTCCTCCCCAAAACATGGTCAGGTTGTCACAGGAATACCCCACTATGCTTGTACCAATTTGTCTTAGTCAGGGTTTCTATTCTTGTACAAACATCATGACCAAGATGCAAGTTGGGGAGGAAAGGGTTTATTCGGCTTACACTTCCTTGCTGCTGTTCATCACAAAAGAAAGTCAGGACTGGAACTCAAGCAGGTCAAGGAGCAGGAGCTGATGCAGAGGCCATGGAGGGATGTCACTTACTGGCTTGCTTCTCCTGGCTTGCTCAGCCTGCTTTCTTATAGAACCCGACTACCAGCCCACAGATGGTACCACTCACAAGGGGCCCTCCCCCTTGATCACTAATTGAGAAAATGCCTTACAGCTGGATCTCATGGAGGCATTTTCTCACCTGAAACTCCTTTCTCTGTGATAACTTCAGCTTGTGTCAAGTTGACACACAAAACTAGCCAGTACACTATCCATCCTAAGTGTAAGGTACTTTGCTTCCACAGCTGATCTGCCTGTCTGGGTTGCTCTGAGGCTAGCAGCTGCAGTTTCCAGTTTAGCACCTCATAGTAAAACATTGGGAGGCTAGGTAAAGTAAGCCTTTGTTCTATCTCACCAGGCTCTACGTTGAAGTCTCACGAAGAAAAGGGGAGAGAAGCCTGTCTCTGCTCTTTGTTTTCAGCAGTCATATGGCTTTCAGAGTGTGTGATCACATGGTAAAAAGTTCACTATGGGATTGCACATAAATTCAGGTCATAAATTGAATAAGAGGTTTATAACAGAATATCCACATGCATATCCATTAGGAGTAATTATCTAAACATTCATCATTTGTTACTAGCTTACAGGTTGATGGAGAGTTAAAAAACATAACTAACTGTCCTACAAGTTTAGTATAGATAAACCCAGTCAATATTTTATCTCCTGTGTTTGCACCTGTGGTGTTTATCTTTAGCTCCTTCTTTATGACCTTCAGGTTAATGGTTTTTATAACCCCTTGGAATGTGCTCTAGGTTTTAGAAGTCTGTTGTTATCTTAGAAACAATTAAACAGTGCTGTTATAAAAGGGGCTTGAATGTCTCTGTGCTGCCATTCTGAAATGATGGTGACCCTAGCTAGCATGCTGGTTGTTTCTGCAGAATAAATGCTCTTTGTTTTTGCATACTATCTGAGTCTGGGGGTCTTTCTTCAGTGATTTTTGGACCCTTACACAAAGTCACATACCCCAGCTATTCTCTCCCTCTCTCCAACTAGGTCTTACCTCTGCATAGCTCACTAACCTATGAACCCATAAGCGGGTTGATGCATTGAAGACATTAACACTTTCATGATACAACCATACCTCAGTGGCTCGACTAAGGGACCAAGCACTCATCACTTTAGGGCCACCAAAGACACAAACCCCCATGCTAATAAATAACTCTTTTATGATGCTATAAGAAATTCTGTTGCAAGACCTACCCTAGAATGGTTGTGCCTATAAATATTTTTCAAACAGAAAAAAACAAGAAAGAAAGATTGGCAGAAGGAAGAGGTAAGAGAAGATAGATAGAATCTATATCAGTAAACAGCTAATCAAAGGTGATTCTTCTATACCTCACAAAGACAATATTTGGCCTCATAATATAATATAAATGTAGCGATTAATGGCATATGGCTTGTGAGGTTCAAATATTAAGATAGATCCCTCATTATCATAATTACTACAGTTTACAGAGATCTTATCTGAGATGCTGTAGTGGAAAGGCAGTCCTGTGCTTAGCCTAGGAGCCAGAATGGGTAGAATTGATTAACTGCTTTCTTCTTCCTTAGTTGAGAACTTAGCTCTACTGCCTAACCTCTCTGAACTTCCATGTAAAATCAATCCTCTTATGTGTGAATCTGTGTCTATATCAATCTATCTTTTGGCTAAACTGTTGCACTTAAATTCCCATTAGAAAAAAAGCATTTGTGATGAAATTAAGAACGTAAAGATGAGGAATTGTCCTGGATTTAGTAATCCAAATGTGTGCCCATGATCATAAGACTCCTTATAAAACTAAAACAGAAAATGTGCCGACAGGGGTAGAGGCCAGAGTGATGCATTCTGAAGATGGAGGAAGGGACTATGAGCCTAAGTATTCTAAAGCATCTAGGGTGTGGGAAAGGGAAGAAATGAATATTCCATACACCTTCAAGGAGTATATACATTTTATTTTGTTTGACTGAGAACTTGGACTTCTAGTCTCAAGCAATACAGAACAAAAAATTATGTTGTCCTAAGAGTAAGTATTTAGAATTTTGTTTGAAAAAGTCAAGAACACCTGGAATGATGCTGACTTGTAATTCCACCAATAATATCAGTTCTCCCGTGATATACATGAGGCAACACAGCAGCTTCATACAGGAACATAGTCTTGGTTAAATGGACTATTACTAAGAACAAATGCTTTGTTTTCCTGGAAACATTTCAGTACAAAACATTTTAAGGTTTTGGCACATTTATTTTGGTCTCATAGCCAAATTAAAAGGGTGAACATGTTTTCTACTATTTGGGGAAATAATTACTTTTCAGATCTCAAACTGAATATATGTAATGACTGCCATTATACGAATCCCTTTATTTACTCAAAGGCATTTTCTATAGGAAGTAATTGATAATTGTTTGAATATTATAATACCAGTTCTTTACAGATGGGAAAATTTCAGGTTATTTTGATTATTTTGATGGTTTATTTGTGTTCTCACAGACTTAATAGCTTAATAAAGACAAAGACCACGAGCAAAATACATTGATGTGTGTGTGTGTGTGTGTGTGTGTATATATCACTGCATAAATTAACAGAAATGTGCAAACATCACTTAAAATGCCATATCCCTTCCTCTTACCATGTTGATATATCATACATAGCAACTTATAAAACTTACCTATTGGTAAGAATATGATTTGCACTTCATGTTATTTTGCATGGAAATACACTTATTTTCATCTGAAAGTACAAAGTCAAATTCTCTGTCTCTACTTTGAAATCAGCTTGAAGAAATAGCACAATTTTGGTAGTGGAATGGTCTTTGCTTTGTAGACTGGTGTATTCAAACAGTTCAGAAGCAATTCAATCATTTGCAGACATTGTCTTCATAATGCAAGAGCTATTATTGCTACTAATTTACTTGAAATCACATTGTTCTGATAGTTGCTTCCTGGAAGCTGACGACTTTCTTTTTAAATACAAAACGTAGGATGGAAATTGCTTTTTAATTCACAAGTTAACTGTATGTGCATAAGCTTTGAAATCTTTACAGTAAATCTTAGTTTCTAATCAGCCTAGTGATATAAACCTTTTGTGTTCAAGGTAAGCTTCATGATTTAGACAATAAAAGAGAAGTAATTTATACTGTTGCCTGTTTTTGTCTGAATGAGAGATTGGATGACCATGGGCAGTTTCCAAATGTTTGCTGTCGTATTTCTGAGTTAACCCACAATCCTTGAGACAAAATATTATCAAAGATAATTTCACTCTGATCTTTACTGAATACAAACTATAAAAAATTCAATTAGCAAAAGCAAACATAAGATGCAGTTCTCTGAATCATAGAATAATGATATTGATCATGGAGATTAAGCAACACCTTTGTACTCATATTAATAAAAGCTAAGCGACAATCTTCTGTGTCTGTTGGTGCCATGTTCAAGCCAGTACACATACTAGCTTGTCATAAAATCTGTAGTTGCCATTTGCTACTTTTTGGGTTCTTTTTCTCTTCCACCCTTCTCCACTCTTTTTCTCCCACCTAAACCCCTAACACTAGATAAGAGAGAAAAAAAATGGATAGAAGAGAAACAACAGTGTTGTTGGCTACCTCCTTCTGATTAGTTGCATCTAGTTCCTTAGGACAAATTTGATCTTTGCTATCAGAATACCTGATTTCTTCTTGTTCCTTCTTTGCACATGACTACTTAACAAACCAGGACCAATAGCAATCAATCAATAACTCACTCCACCTCTCTGGGTCCTAGCATTTACATACCCTGAGAAAAGTCCATAGAATTCCCAAGGTTACATAATCACAGAAACTGTCTGCTGCTGGCAAAATCACACCCCTGCTGGAGCATGAGGCACATGATAGCTGCTGTGGACAAACTGAAGCAGCCTCATATTCCACACTTGGGATTAAAACAAAAATATATTCTTACACTGTTTCTGTGGGTTTTTAAAGAAACAAAAATCACAAAATTGTCACTACAGAAATCAGTTCTATCATTCGATTCAGTGCTGTCAGATGTCCCTAAGTGTCAAGTTTTGTCCTGAGTGATGATGGAACACACCTTTATCCACTGATCCATGTCACTGTTAGAAGTCTTAATTCTTGAATGGAGTTCCAGGTGAAGGCATTTATCAAACCAAGCAGGTGAATGTTTGTCCAAAACTGGGAGAAGAAACAACAGGCAAACAAGAGTGAGGACAACTTTAGCTATGTCTATTCTCTGAACTCCTCTCTTCTGGCAGGAACTTCCATGCATGAAGTAAGCACTCCTTCCTTCAGGAGCCTGTGAGTAGAAATCACTTGGGACCACAGACTCTTCTGTTTACAGGCAGTTTTAGGGGAACACAGCCTCTTGTCTGGCCTCCCTGATGGGGAAAGTGCAAAAGAAGTCCATACTGTGAATGTTCCTACAATATGGAGCCCAGTCTTAATTTCACAGTCTCTGTTCTGTGATATGATGGAGCATGTTACATGAGCATTGATCATGGTATTTCTGATTGATTTAATGACTGTTTCGAGCCCAAGATAGTCAGTCTTCATCTACTAGCTTCTCACAGTGAGTTTACTTAAAAATAGTCCTTGTCCCCATAGTGTAGATGCTCAGCTGTAATGTGTACAGTGTGATTTATGAGGAGTACTCTTGTCTTCCAAAGTAAGGTATGAACTTAGGCCTGAGTGTTGACATACAAGGCCTAAGCTGGATTCAGCAGTCTTCGTGTTTTCTCCATCCAGCACCAATTGGTAGAGCATAGACTCAACCAGCTGTAAGTGACCCTTGTTCATTTCTCTGAACATTATACTTTTAAAAGAAACTTTACTCTGTCGGGAGCCAAACCTGTGGGATGCCAAGAGCCAAACCCATGAAATTACCCCGCTGTCAGTTAAGGTGCAAGATTAGAAAGGACAGGGCGTTTTCAGTCTCGGGTCCCAGGAATTGAAAGAACATCTGGTATTTCCTGAAAACCGGTGTTGGTAGTGGATTGGCCTTGGGCCATGTGTAACCTTTCCGCCTGCCTGTCTTTTTAAGCTACTGTCCTGAAATAAACTTCTAGAGCTTGATCAGAATATACAACTTGCTCTAGTTCCTTGCTGTCTCTTGTCTTCCATTCGTCTGTCCCCTCCTTAGGTCCATGTTGATGACCTCGAGGGCTGAGGCATTACTTTATGCTGAGAACATGAATCCTGTTTAAGAGTGACTATTTTCCTCTTAAGAGTTATCTTTACTATTGCAAAAACCATAGTAAAGATGCCCACAGATACCCCTACACACACACACACACACACACACACACACACACACACACACACACACACACACACAGGGAGAGAGAGAGAGAGAGAGAGAGAGAGAGAGAGAGAGAGAGAGAACCTTGAGAACCAGCAAGAATTCTCAGTGGGTAGTGTTTTCACAGAGGCTGGTGACTTGAGTTCCATCCTCATGACTTACACTCAGGAGATATATGACACCAATAGACTGTCCTCTGACATCCACAGGCACTCTGTGGAACATATGCAGCCACATATACACATACAAAGTAGATATATTAATGTAAAAAAATCTCTTTGAAATTGAGTTGCAATTGCTCTCTCTCTCTCTTGTATCAAGAGACACCATTACACCTGGAGAAAAAATGAGCTATTTCCTTAGCAGGAAATTGCAAGGCAATTATTGTTAAATGTTTTCTAGTAGATAATTCTGAAGATAGACAAAGTGAGTTTTGTCATAATTTGACTATTGCCAAAAAGTGGGGTTGATTCAGTAACTGTGTCTTAGACTTTACCTAGGACATAGAAAGAAAGGGGTGGTCCTAGAGTTATAACTGCAGAGAAGAGTAGCAATCGCTCAGGTGCTCTCAGTTTCTGCAGAGCTGAGGCTGCAGTTCTAGGCTGTACAACACTGTTAGGGGCTGCACAACACTCTTCTATTTATCTCTATGCCCAAACCTAACTGATGGTCTTTAGCTTTCTCACACCAACAATAATCACTCAGAGCTGTAGTGGTTATCTGAAGTATCTTACAGTCCAACTTTGCCCCATGACAGCCTGCTTCAAACTCATTTGATAATTGTCAGGGCTGCATCTTTTTCTCAGTAAGCATCCTTGTAGATTTTTTCTGTCTTTATTAGGACATTTTACAATTTCATCATTAAATATATTTTCTTCAGTATTTCAAAAACATGTTTAGAAAAATGAAATTCCTTTCTCTCTGAGAAATCTTTTGACCACAAATAGATAGTAGCATTAATCCATTTTAGAGCTACACTCTATTAACTGGCACAAAAGCACCATGTTTTAGTCTTTCCCGTATATCTTATTCACAGGAGAAATGTTGTTTGTTTGTTTGGTTTTTGTTTTCAAGACCAGGTTCCCCTATGTAGCCCTGGCTGTCCTGCAACTCATTCTGTAGACCACACTGCCCTGGAACTCAGAGATCCAGCTGCCTCTGCCTCCTGAATGCTGAGATTAAAGTCATGCCGCCACCACCTGGCTGAGAAATGTTCTAAGACACTCCAGTTAAAGCCTGAAATAATGAACACTCAAACTCTATGTATGGTTTCCCTTCACACACACACACACACACACACACACACACACACACACACACACACACACACCACATACCTTTAAATCTTTTCTTATAAGCAGTATTCTGTGTCTTCTCTGTGTCTTCTCATTGAAATATTTGAATTGCCAATATTACTATCTTTGCACTTTGGCTCCATCTTTGAGTCAAATAAAGTCTGCTTAACCAAAACCTAGCAAGATCTGAGATAGTCACTGTCTCTCTGACAGCCGAGAGGGCAGATAAAAAGAGATTGCTAAGTTTCTGCTTTGTCCTATTTCCTGGACTTCTGGATCTTTAAATTCTTTACACTCAAAATTTCCCTCCATCCTAACATTGTGATCACTATATTGAATTAAATACATTTAGTAATTCCCATCTTCTTGTATGGAAATTCTAAAAGCATCTACGGAAAAACCTCTCCAAGTTATATCACCCCTGGCTTCTGTCTTTAGCTATAAGCCTTGTTATTCTCTCATATGCATCCTTTCAATTTACTTACATCTAAGTACTCATAAAAGTCAACACATATGTGATGAGTACTCATGACATACCAAGCAAGTTTGTAATTACTGCAGTTACTACAGTGAATAAAGTCTTTGCCTTCACAGACCTGGAAATCCAGAGAGTAATATGAAACTGTATCGCCTCTCTCTTTAGTCTTTGTCCACTGAAGCGAAAAAAGACAATGATTCTTGAAGAATAACAGTGCTTTATAAGAAGCACACTCACTCACTCCAATTGCCTCCTCTGCTCCCAATATGTTGTCTTTACTAGGGCATGTCATCATAGTCCATCTCATATACACCGAGTGTATAGCTATTGATTTTATAAATAATTTTTTTCTTATAGCTAAGAAGCAAAGATCAGAAGTATTCTTGAAGGACAAGAAAAGACCTTAGCTTTTTATCTCAGAACTATGTCTACTTGACTCTTTGTTACCATTTAATCAATAGGAACCTACTTTATCCCATCACCCTATAGGATATCTTATATATGCATGGTATGTAAATTGAATCTGGAAAGAAGGAAATGTAAATATTCTAGATATTTTGGAAAATATGGAGATTCCAGAGGCTGAAAAATAAATACTTTGAAAATGAAGGGCTCTATTATTTCTCTAAAGTTTCTGGGAAAAATTGTGATAAGCAGGTTCAACATAGTAAAAATTTAAGTCACTACAACCAAGACTCCAGGAACATGGTCAAACAGCTGGTGCAGTCATGAACTAAGAACAGTATTTACCTGCATAAGATGTGTACAAGATCAAATTAGCCAAAATCCCAGCATTTATGGGGTAGAAACTCATGAAGTACCACCCCTAGGTGAAGAACTATTGGTTGTTTATAGGTTATGTTCCAGTAAATGGTTTCACACATGAACTTTGTAAATTTTTTTAAAGAAGAAGAGGAGAAAGATTAAGAGGAGGAGGGGGGAGGGGGAGGGGGACAGGGAGGGAGAGGGGGAGCAGGGGGAGGGGGAGGGGGAGCAGGGGGAGGGGGAGGAAGAGGAGGAGGGGGAGGGGGGGGAGGAAGAGGAGGAGAAGGAGGAGGGGGAGGAAGAAATGGTCCGAGGAGGCCAGAGGAGGAGGGAGACATCTGGAGGGCATTGGTGGCGAGAAATGGTGGAAGGGGAAATTATGATTATATTTTATTGTATACATGCATGAAATTCTCAAAGACTTAAAAATAAACAAATAAAATAATGCTATTTCCCTAATGAAAGACAGTTTTTAGTGGAAGACCAGCAGTCTTAAGAGTTTAGAAGCAACATACATCCCACTTCTTGGATAATGTAAAGACTTCTCAGCTTTAGTGGAGTCCAGAAGAGGAAAGATACCAGGAGCAGTACAGTGAAGCTGAGGAAGCTGTATTTCTTTGTCCCTATTGCCAGATAATGCCAACAGTATGTATGCTGTACAGAGACTGACTGGCCTTGATGAAAATCAACCAAGGCTCAGAACCCCAAGGAAAATCCAAGCCAATTTTTATGAAGTAATACTCTTTTCACTACATACTTCTGGTTTTGGACACCTGACTGGGAAAATGAAGAGCCGAGATATTAGTAATGAGTAGAGCATTAAGAGATTAATTCAACTCTCTTTTCTTCTCCTTTTCTCTCTCTCTGTACATGCCCTTTCTCTCTCTCTCCCTCACTCCCCAACCCCTCATCCCTGTTTCCCCATGGCAACTTTCCTGACCTCCATCTTTGGGGCCAGTGAACTCACCTTCTTCCCAATAAACCTGCCTTTAATATAAAAGAGAGAGAGAGAGAAACACAGAGAGAGAGATTAATTCAAAATATAGATTAGAGTTGTAGTTATTTATATACTTGTAGATTTTACACAGCAGTGCTCAAGGTGTAGCTGGAACATATTTGTTGGAAGAAATTCTGAAGGCCCGGTGAAGTCACATAGGCAGGATGCTCACACATGCTTCTCCATCGTGGTTATATCTTAAATCACATCTAAGTTCTCAGGAGATATTGCTTGGACAAAGTTTTGTTGAGAAAATAACTTGACTTGGGTTACAAAATTTTTTATGTGATATATTGGGATTAAGTAGAAATTGCTCCCTCATCAGTTCTGACTGTTGATGACCCTGTTTTTATTGTCAACCTAATCCTGTGACCACTTCTGTTCAACGTTGTACAGGAATTCCAAGTCTGTACAATTTTTAAAAATACATAAGATTAATAAACATAAAATAGAGAAAACTATTTTCTTAGATATGATTTTATGCATACAAACTATTTGGAATTGACCTAAAAGCCTTCATGGTAAATTTAGCAAAATTTCAGAACAAGAAACACAATATCAATGCATAAACACAAGTGAATTTTTAAAAATGCAACTATTTACAACAGCCACAGCATCAGATTTCTAAAACCAAATCTAGCATGTGGTTCTCAAGTAGAAATAACTTGGCCCACAGAGCTCTTTGATGATGGCTGGGAATCTTTTGTTTGTCACAGCTGAGCTAAGCGAAGCATCTGACATCTAGGAGGGGGAGGTCAGGAGCATTCTGCAGTTCTCAGAGAGCATCCTGCAACATGGGATTTCCTGCTTCATGACACCAGTCATGCTCAGATTGAGAACTTACCAAATAACATAAAAATTAATGAGCACTACATAGAATCCAACTATAAAATCCAACTGAAAGAAACCTAAAGGTCTAACCAAGTAGGAGGTTCAACAGTGCCTGGATAACTATGATTCATGTTCTCTCTAAATTGCTTCAGAGAGTCAGTGTAGTCCTTATTAAGACTTCATCAGGTTGTTTATATTTTGGTGAGTAAACTTATTCTCAAAATTTCATGGAATGATAAAGGATCTAAAAAGGCAGAAATAATCCTGACAAATGAGAAAGTACAGAGCTTTTACACTGTCACACTTTGAAGCTCACAATGACACTAGTGTAGGGTAGAAAGGAAGAATTAGATGTTTGATCTTTGGAACAGAAAGCATTACTCAAGAAATAAATTCACGCATATACTGCTAATTGGTTACAGTACACGTTACATTCATTCCTCAAACAAAGAAAAACCCTTTTATCAAATGTCAGTTCTTGTAGCTGGGTATCTGTGTCCATTAATAGCATTAAAGATAACCCCAGAGATACCAAAATATGCCCAATGTCACATTAAGAAAATAAAGTCCTTTGCCTTGAATTTATATGACCAAGAGCAAGGCCATGTTTGAATTTTTTACTTCTCACCCTGTGTCTACTATTTTAATAGTCGTAGTGTCTGGCTTGTTTGTAGTCTGTTGTGTATCTGTCCTAATGTCTTACTGTCCTTACATATATATATATATATATATATATATATATATATATATATATATATATATATATGTTTCTAACAGGAAGCATGATATGGGACAGGAATGGGATACTTTACAGAAATCTTTAACAGAGTTTTACAAAGGATTAAGTTACTAACTCCAACTGACCCCCAACTGACCTTGATAGCAAGCAGCACTGCAAATATTACCATTATTAAGCTACATCCACCTCACTTTCAACACTTATGGCAGGCATTTGTGGTGTAAGATTGCTTCCAACCTATTGGCTACTTTCAGCATATGATTACCATAACACACACATACACATATCCATTACTCTGAGACAGGAACATGGAAGATTTCATAGTTTAAAATTAAAGCTATGCATTAGTTTAGGCAGCAAAAGTGAGTGACATAGGAAATCTAAGGTAAGTAAGGGTAGTTGTCACATTGTTCTTTTAAAGTCAGGATAAAAAAACAGGCCTAGTGCACAGCAGGATATCTGAGTAAATCTTAAGTGAGCTTAGGGTGTACTGCTAACTTGGCTGTGAGGTCCAACAAAAGTTCTAGTCTCTTTGAATGTAAACAGTATTTTTATTAAAAACAGTATCACTACAGCTATCTGTATGGGGAAAACAAAAGGGACTTATCTTTTGGGTGAGTCTAAGCCCAAACTCCAAATGGATTTTTATGTATGTAATATACCTAATCATTAAGTTCAGGGCCATAAATATTGCAGAAGAAAATACGAGAATGGTTTCGAGGCCTCAAAAATCAGCAAACATTATTAGATAAGACATAAATAACACTAACACCACCAAAAACTTGAGAACCAACTAAGAACATTGAAAAATTACAATTTCTGCCTTTCAACATATGTGGGGCAAATGGAACCGCGTCACCAGACAGAAAATTGGTAAGGTTGAGCAGATTAAGGAACCCTGGCAATTCTCATAATTGAGAACGGTAGGCATTTGAATCTATCCTGACCTGGTTTCTATCCCGGACAACAAGCCACTAAGAGGATCATGACAACCAGTCACCTAGGATAAATCCAGAGTTCTCCATGCTAATGAGGTACCTACATGGGCCCCAAGGGTTTAGCCAATAAGCTTCCCTTCCTGGTCTTTCCTTCCTGCAAAAATTATTTAATCTCTGGTCTACCCTGAGTAAGTCGTATGCACCCGTTTCACAATGAATAAATAGTTTGGACAAGCGAGGACTGTCTCTTTCATCAAGAACTGCTATGGGTGGAAGCCTTCGTTATGGAGCCACAACTAAGTCTCCCACAGAGGCCTCTCCACTCTCCTGACACTCACCTTGAGCTAAGCCGGATTCCCCCCACCTCTGGCTCATCACAGGTCCGAGCCCCCACCCCAACCCCAATTCTCAACTTCAGGGTTCTCAGCAGAGTCTCAGGGCGCCTAAGATTGGGAACCACAGCCTTGCCCCAGCCTGGGGAGTTTCTCAGAGAAACACAGGCTGCCGCGGCCCCTGTCTTAGGCTGCGTTTAGCCTCCCCTGAGCAGCATATTGGCGTGTCCCAAGAGCCCAACACCCTGATGGCAGCAGGAAAGGAACATAGCATAGCACCTCCGTGTTTTGCCTCCCTGAGTGGCATTCTGACACCCCAGCAGTGAGGTAAAACACAGACCCACAAACATATGCCATTACTGAATGAACAGAGATCATGGACTGACTTATGTTAAAAAACTTGAATCTATAATATGTAATATATAGGCACATATCAATGTTAAAAACATGAATAATGTTTGTTTTAAAAATGAGTTCAATTTTGTCAACATCCAACAGAATACATGTGAGTACTCAATAAACACACAAAAGGTTAAATAATGTGTCAAGCTGTCATGATTTGATGTAGGGTCCTCTGAGCTCTTAACAGGTAGCCGCTATCTTTAGTCATCAGGATTTGATCTTCTAATTAATTAAACTTTTTATGAGATAACATTTTATGGAAACAGGACTGAGGATGGGGGATGAGAGGCGAAGGAGTCCCGTGAAGAATCCCAGTAAATCCGACTCTAGAGATCAGCATCAGGGTGCAGCAATGAGGTTTTTTTATATACAGTGTTTGAGCCAATTCCAAGCCCCTAAATCTTTGGCCAATCGGATCTCACCATACCATGCTCCAGTAAAAGCCTTGCCTAACGAAGTAACCCACAAAGAATGTGCAGGGGTGAGGGAGTATGGAGACGGATAGAGGAATCAGCCACCGCCACAATCTCGGTTCCTTTTTGCTGTCTAACTGGCGTGCCGGGAGCCATCTTAGATCTAATGCCACGTGCAGCAGGTCAGGCCTCTTAGAGGAGTCTCAGGAGCCTGTGGTGCCTTGTCCATCCCAGTTTTTCTGTCACAAGGTTGACTTCTTCATCCCCCACAACATTTCATGCCCACTAGAGGGCTAAAATTTAATGAACTAATTCTACTGACTACTACTTAACTATGGAGCTCCTCAGATTTTTCTGGAGAACTATGACCTGCACTCTCTGGCCCTATGCATTGGTAAAATGTAATCTTCATTTTATAGATAGTGATCACGTTGAAAAGACAAAGAAGTTGAAAGCTTTAGAATCGTTTGGCTTTGAATTCACTGAAATACAGAGCACGTTTACTGTAAAAGTTATGGTCTTACAGTTAGGAAGTGATAAGTCTGAACCCATCCAGTGTAGCTACTCGAGTTTTTAGCAGCAGTATGCATTTTATATTTCCCAAAATGTGTTTTGCTACTTGTGACCTTCGAGTATAACAGGTTTTCCCTTTGTATGCAAAATACTCTTATCCTGTAAGGGTCCAAAAACCGCTGAAGGAAGATCCCAGATTCAGATAGTATGCAAAGACAAAGAGTATTAATTCTGCAGAAACATCCAGCATACAGGTGTCAACCATTCTCCAAAATGGCTACACCAGACAAAGGCACCCAGGTTTTCTTATAGGAAACTGGGTGAACTCTCTAGAAGGATTAGGTAATCTAAAATTTCATTGGTGGGTGCTATGGGGTCACGAGTGGTCAGTGGTCTGCATTCCTATGTCATGAATGTTTAACCACAGAATAAGATAGGGCTGCCCAGCACAGATGGCCCCATTCTGAGACAAGGTATCTCTCCATTTTTGTGGTTATCCTTAGGCTATTCTTTGGGAGGGGTTTTTTTGATCATGTTCTGGATTTTATGATCTGTTCCTGGAGCTGGTGCCTTACAGCCTTTTTTCAAAATCAGGCCTGGTTCCTAAATGGAGACAAATGGCGTTTTGTTTTCCTTTCAATCCAAAATCATGATTCACCTTTTCAGGCTTTGCACTGTCTGCCTAACACGATGCCTCTGCTATAATGTCTTAATTAACATTTTAAAGACACTGCACTGATATCATAGTATTAGATTAAGCTGCTAAAAACTGCTAATAATTTACCAACTATAACCTATAAAGTGACAATTTAGGATGTTCCAGTGTGCAGTCTCATTTTGAAGCTATTACTGCAGCACACGGATCTCAATCTTCAAAGTCTGGCAGGGTACCCCAGACTATACTGGAGCCTAGAACTAAATGATGTTACCAAGAATTATAAAGTAGAGGGACAGGTGTGGTGATCCAAGGATGCTAAAGCTGAAAGTTGAAGGGAAAGCAGTCACTGAATTACTTTCCTAAATTCTGAAGAAAGGGCATCTACGTCATTTGGAAAACATACGTCCAATTGCTGCTGAGGGCTAAGTGCTGTCTCAAGTTTGAGGAGTAAATGGCCAGTGGAATATTTCCTTTTTGGATTTCACAATATATAGCTACGTTGAAGGTCAGAAGTCCAAATGAATCTGTAGTTCTAAATGGCTAGAGATATGTTATCATTCAAGCTGATTCAAGCCATTCTTTACAAATGCTAAATGATGTCAGTCTTGGTCTTGAAAATGCTTGGAAAGTGCACTTGAGATAAAAAACAGACAACAAAGAGAATCGAGTTTTCAGGAGAAAGCTTTCAGGATGAAGACAAGGCTATACAACATCGTCCCATCTTCCTCTGTGTACACAGACAGCCTGGAAATGGTCTTCAGGAACACAGGATGTGGCCAGTCAACGTGGGAGTCTCAAAGTTAGAAGTAACCAGCACCAACAACTATAATCCATTAGGATGTTTTGGGTGTGTGGGGGAATGAATTCTTAAGATACAAGTATGGAGTGGAAGGACATGTTCAAGGTACATTTATAAGCTTGCACAAGAATATTCTTATGTAAGCCACTATAATGGAAAAAGAATTAAAAGATACAAACAGAAACTCTGAAGAGGTCAGAATGAAGTGCTGGGTGCCACAGGCATAGTTCTTGTTTTCAGGATTTGCAGACTTGGGATTTTAACAAATTAAAGTCACCTCTATTTTATTCAAGTGTCTGAACACAATTTTATTAAGAGATTTCAAATAAGTGACAAAGTAACTATGAGACTTACTGTTTTAGATCAACAGCACAAAAGAAACCCGAGCAAGTCAGCCCAGAACAGGGCCTAGATTTCTGCATTTTTATAAATACATTTAAGAATACAGTTCCAAAGGTGGCCTGATATATCTGTCCACTGGAGAGCTCCTGGAACAGAACTTTATGACAGCCAGTGGACACCTTCAAATAACATGTCTTAGGATGCTGCTCCGTTGGTAAAGTGCTTATCTAGCATGCAGCAAGCTCTAGGTTTGATCTCTACATCTGCATAAAATAAGCCTGTTACAGCAGTCCTGTAATCCCAGCACTTGGCAGTTGGAGGCAGGAGAATCAGTAGTGTGAGGTCATTTTCTGCAACAAAATGAGTTTGGGGTCAGCCTGGAATGGATATATGAGATTCTATGTCCGATAATGCTGGTGGGTGAAGATGATATTATATCACTATTAACAACAATATATCATTGTTGTCTGATGTTATTAGACAGAGATTATTCAACATGCTGCAAAATATGTGAAGACAGGAAGAATACATTCCATGTCTCTCCTTTGATAATGATGGAAAGTGTCTACAAAATTCCACAAGGTATGAAATATTGCAAATATTGGGATTAATATAATTCCATCTTACACGTTTAGAATAAAGGTGGGTATATCTGTCATAGGAATGTAAATTTGAAATATTATTTTAAATTGTAAACTTAGTATTTCCTGAAATATTAGCAATATTTGATTTATAAACTCTTATTTGTTGTCACTAGTCTATCAAAAGAAAATGCTTTTTCACTTTAATGAAATACATTGCAATTTAGGAAGATTCCACTTAGATACATTTATTACTTATGTAATAAGAGCTAAGTGTTTTTCTAAGTAACAGGCATGCAAACAGGTATATGTATGGATAGTTTACAGTCATACCATTTCAATCACAGGTCAAGAAACCCCAAAGATGGAGAAACGGTGACCCAAATATGAGACATATTCTTTTTCTGAGTGGCTTTCAGTTTCTTAATTAATTTGAGCTTGAACTATGCAAATAGAAATCACACAAATGACTAGCACTTCACACAGATCACAGTCTCCAAGACAATAGAGAATGTTCATTGGTTCAGTTCTAAAATCACCAAGTGAATACATCCACAACCAGCCCCATCCACACAGCCTGTGCAAAAAGATGTGGTTTCAAATTAAGGTTCAACGTTAAGGGAAAAAAGGAGAAACTTGGGCTAAAGCTGATGGCCTTGAAGGACTACACTCTTTCCTTGAACCGGTAGTTCCCTGATACAATGGGTCCTAATTAACTAAATCAAGTGTTCTTAAAAAATACTTTCCTCAATACTCCCAGAAAATTTGAGGTTTTATCTATTGTTTTAATGATCATTTTCAAGGTGTTCTTCTGTCATATTAATTTACCTTTAAAATTGAACACTATACCACATTTTAATGCCCTTAATGAAATTAGGACATATAAAATATGAGGATAGATTAATTCTGACTAAGGAAGAGAGTTCTCAAAAGTCCAGGGCACTGTGCCCTGAACTGCAATGAGGGTACATTTTGACCTGTACCTGCTCTTAAGACTTCGGACATAAGAGAGAGGTTTTTATCCAATTTGAGGAAATTATGAAAAATAAGATATTGAACCAAAAGTAAATTTAAGGCTTACAACAAATATATTAGTGGTTGTCTTTTACATTTTTTAAAAAAATTATTTCACTTTGTGTGTATTCATCTTTTGCCTACATGTATGTATCTATATGTGCCTTGTGTGTGCCTGGTGCCTATAGAGGTAAAAAGGCGGCATCAGAACCCCGGGAACTGGAGTTAGTGCTGGTGGCAAGCCATCATGTGGTTGCTGGGAACTGAACTCTGGTCCACTGCACAAGCAACAAGTACTATTAACCATAGAGTAACTTCTCTAGCCCCTAGTGGCTATTTTTAAAGTGCTTACTTATACAGTAACCTTCACAACATATTGAAGGGAGATTTGTTTATGTCCAGGAACGTGACCACAGTCTATTGGTAGCACATGAGTAAGGGAAACTGCATGGCTGTAGCTGTGATCGAATCATTGTAACAATAAGGCAGGCATGAAGTCATCCCAAAGGGAGACACTTCTATTACTCCGGAACTGCGGCTAAAGACTAAGGAAAATGACTTATCTCTGTCCCTTTAGCCTTGAAAATGGATGATATTAGGCAGAATCAAGGTGGAATCTGAGCCAAAGAAGCCAAGACCAAATGAAGGAAGACTGCCAGGCTTTTGTCCTTCATGTAGTCACCTTGTAAGCCAAGTGAGGAGTCGGGGCTTTTTTTTTTTTTTTCTTTTTCTTTTTTTCTTCTAATTGGATATTTTCTTTACTTACATTTCCAGTGTTTTCCTCTTTCTAGGTCTCCACTTCGGAAACCCAATATACCATCCTCCCTCCCCTTCCACTATAAGGGTGCTCCCGCACCCACCCACTCCTGTCCTCCTGCCCTGGCATTCCCCTACACTGGAACATCAAACACTCACAGGCCCAAGGGCCTCTCCTCCCACTGAGGTCCAACAAGACCCTCCTCTGCCACAAATGTGGCCAGCACCATGGGTTACTCCATGTGTATTCTTTTTTTTTTTTTTAATTTTAATTTTTTGATACTTTATTTACATTTCCAATGTTTCCCCCTTTCCAGGTCTCCACTTTGGAAACCCTCTACTCCCTCCCGCTCCCCTGCCTCTATGAGGATATTCCCCCACCCAACCACCCTCCCACCCACTCCATTCTTCCCACCTTGGCATTCCCCTATACTGGTGCCTCTAACACCCTCAGGCCCAAGGGTCTCTTCTCACCCTAATGGCCAACAAGGCCTTCCTCTGCCACACATGTGGTCCGAACCATGGGTCCCTCCATGTGTATTCTTTGGTTGGTGGTCCAGTCTCCAGGAGCACCAGGGAGGTCACGCCAGTTGACAGTGTTGCTCCCTCCATGGGGCTGCAAACTCCCTCAGCTCCTTCAGTCCCTTCTCCAACTCTTCCATCTGGGACCTCACACTCAGTCCAATGGTTGCTGTGAAGTGAAACTTGGGTATTCTGAAATATTGGGCTAATATCCACTTATCATTGAGTGCATACCATGTTCATTCTTTTGTGACCGAGTTACTTCACTCAGGACGATATATTTAAGTTCCATCCATTTGCCTACAAATTTCATAAAGTCATTGTTTTTAATAGCTGAGAAGTACTCCACTATGTAAATGTACCACATTTTCTGTATCCATTCCTCTGCTGAGGGACATCTGGGTTGTTTCCAGCTTCTGGCTATTATAAATATGGAGGCTATGAACATGGTGGAGCATGTGTCTTTATTACATGTTGGAACATCTTCTAGGCATATGCCCAGGAGAGGTATAGCTGGGTCCTCAGGTATTATGTCCATTTTTCTGAGGGTCCGCCAAACTGATTTCCAGAGTGGTTGTACCAGCTTGCAATCTCACCAACAATGGAGGAGTGTTCCTCTTTTTCCACATTCTCGCCAGCATCTGCTGTCACCTGAGTTTTTCATCTTAGCCATTCTGACTGGTGTGAGGTGGAATCTCAGAGTTGTTTTGATTTGCATTTCCCTGATGACAAAGGATGTTGAACATTTCTTTAGGTGCTCCTCAGCCATTCAAGTTTCCTCAGTTGAGAATTCTCTGTTTAGCTCTGTTCCCCATTTTTTGATAGGGTTATTTGGTTCTCTGGAGTCTAACTTCTTGAATTCTATTTATATATTGATATTAGCCCTCTATTGGATGTAGGATTGGCAAAGATCTTTTTCCCAATCTGTTGATTGCCATTTTGTCCTATTGACAGTGTCCTTTGCCTTACAGAAGCTTTGCAATTTAATGAGGTCCCATTTGTCAATTCTTGATCTTAGACATAAGCCATTGGTGTTCTGTTCAGGAACTTTTATCCTGTACCCATGTATTTGAGACTTTCCCCTACTTCCTCTTCTATTAGATTCAATGTATCTGGTTTTATGTGGAGGTCCTTGATACACTTGGACTTAAGCTTTGTACAGGGAGATAGGTATAGATCAATTTGCATTCTTCTACATGTAGACCACCAGTTGAACCAGCACCATTTGTTGAAAATGCTGTCTTTTTTCCACTGGATGCTTTGAGCTCCTTTGTCGAAAATCAAGTGACCAAAAGTGTGTGGGATCATTTCTGGGTCCTCAATTCTATTCCATTCATCTACCTGCCTGTCACTGTACCAATACCATGCAGTTTTTATCACTAATGCTCTGTAGTACAGCTTGAGGTCAGGGATGCTGATTCCCTCAGAAGTTCTTTTGTTGTTAAGGATAGCTTTTGTTATCCTAGGTTTTTTGTTGTTCCAAATGAATTTGAGAATTGCTCTTTCTAAGTCTATGAAGAATTGAGTTGGAATTTTTTTTAAGGTGGATTTTGTTGTTGTTGTTTTTTAATTTTTTATTTTTGATACTTTATTTACATTTCCAATGTTTCCCCTTTTCTGGGTCTTCTCTTTGGAATCCCCCTATCCCCTCCCCATCTCCGCCACTATGAGGGAATTCCACCTCCCACTCACCTGCCCACCCATCCCCATATTCTCACCTTGACAGTCCCCTTTACTGGGGCCTCTAACATCCTTAGGCCCAAGAGCCTCTCCTCTCTCCCTGATGGCTATCGAGGTCATCCTCTGCCACATATATGGTCCAAACTATGGGTCCATAGATGTGTATTCTTTAGTTGGTGGTCCAAGCTCCAGGACGACCGGGGCAGGGGTCAGGCCCTTTGACTCTCTTGCTCCCTCCATGGGGCTGCAAATTCCCTCAGCTCCTTCAGACCTTTCTCCAATTCTTCCATCTGGGACCTCACTCTCAGTCCAGCGGATACTGTTAAGTGAAACTTGGGCATTCTGAACTTTTGGGCTAATATCCACTTATCAGTGAGTACATACCATGTTCGTTCTTTTGTGACTGAGTTACCTCGCTCAGGATGATATTTTCAAGTTCCATCCATTTTGCCTGCAAATTTCATTAAGTCATTGTTTTTAATAGCTGAGTAGTACTCCATTGTGTAAATGTACCACATTTTCTGTATCCATTCCTCTACTGAGGGACATCTGGGTTGTTTCCAGCTTCTAGCTATTATAAATATGGAGGCTATGAACATAGTGGAGCATGAGTCTTTATTATATGTTGGAGCATCTTCTGGGTATATGCCCAGGAGAGGTATAGCTGGGTCCTCAGGTAGTATTATGTCCATTTTTCTGAGGGTCCGCCAAACTGATTTCCAGAGTGGTTGTACCAGCTTGCAGTCCCACCAACAGTGGAGGAGTGTTCCTCTTTCTCTGCATCCTCGCCAGCATCTGCTGACACCTGAGTTTTTCATCTTAGCCATTCTGACTGGTGTGAGGTAGAATCTCAGAGTTGTTTTGATTTGCATTTCCCTGATGACTAGGGATGTTGAGCATTTCTTTAGGCGCTTCTCAGCCCTGCGAATTTCCTCAGTTAAGAATTCTCTGTTTAGCTCTGTTCCCCATTTTTTGATGGGGTTATTTGGTTTTTTGGAGTCTAACTTCTTGAGTTCTTTGTATACAT
>CM052719.1:50909274-50929194 GCA_028551405.1 Uromys caudimaculatus | reverse complement strand
CTGGGACGAAGCCTACTTGATCATGATGAATGATCATTTTGATGTGTTCTTGGATTCAGTTTGCGAGAATTTTATTGAGTATTTTTGCATCGATATACATAAGGGAAATTGGTCTGAAGTTTTCTTTCTTTTTTGGGTCTTTGTGAGGTTTTGGTATCAGTGTGATTGTGGCCTCAAAGAAGGAATTGGGTAGAGTTCCTTTTGTTTCTATTTTGTGGAATAGATTGAAGAGTATTGGTATTAGGTCTCCTTTGAAGGTCTGATAGAATTCTGCAGTGAACCCATCTGGTCCTGGGCTTTTTTTGGTTGGGAGACTTTAAATGATTTCTTCTATTTCTTTAGGCATTATGGGACTGTTTAGATGGTTTATCTGATTCTGGCTTAACTTTGGTATTTGGTATCTGTCTAGAAAATTGTCCATTTCATCCAGATTTTCCAGTTTTGTTGAGTATAGGCTTCTGTAGTAGGATCTGATGATTTTTTGAATTTCCTCAGAAGCTGTTGTTATGTCTCCCTTTTCATTTCTAATTTTGGTAATTTGGATACTGTCTCTGTGCCCTCTGGTTAGTCTGGCTAAGGGTTTATCTATCTTATTGATTTTGTCAACGAACCAGCTCCTGGTTTTGCTGATTCTTTGTATAGTTCTTTTTGCTTCTCCTTGGTTGATTTCAGCCCTGAGTTTGATTATTTCCTGCCTTCTGTTCCTCTTGGGTTTAATAGTTCTTTTTGTTCTAGAACTTTCAGGTGTCCTGTTAAGTTACTAGTGTATACTCTCTCCAGTTTCTTTTTGGAGGCACTCAAAGCTATGAGTTTTCCTCTTAACACTGCTTTCATTGTGTCCCATAAGTTTGGGTATATTGTACTATCATTTTCATTAAATTCTAGGAAGTCTTTAATTTCTTTCTTTATTTCTTCCTTGACCAAGTTATCACTGAGTAGAGCATTGTTCAGCTTCCATGTGTATGTGGGCTTTATGTTTTTGTTGTTACCATTGAAGACCAGCCTTAATCCATAGTGATCTGATAGGAGGCATGGGATCATTTCAATCTTCTTATATCTGTTGAGGTTTGTTTTGTGACCGATTATATGGTCAGTTTTGGAGAAGGTACCATGAGGTGCTGAGAAGTTATATTCTTATGATTTAGGATGAAAGGTTCTATAGATACCTCTTATATCCATTTGATTCATAACCTCTGTTAGTTTCACTGTGTCTCTGTTTAGTTTGTGTTTCCAAGATCTGTCCATTGATGATAATGGGGTGTTAAAGTCACCTACCATTATTGTGTGAGGTGCGATGTGTGCTTTGAGCTTTAGTAAGGTTTATTTTGTGAATGTGGGTGTCCTTCCACTTGGAGCATAGATGTTCAGAATTGAGAGTTCTTCTTGGTAGATTTTTCCTTTGATGAAGTATGAAGTGACTTTCTATATCTTTTTTGATGACTTTTGGGTAAAAGTCGATTTTTTTCCGATATTAAAATGGCTACTCCTGCCTGTTTCTTAGGACCATTTGCCTGGAAAATTGTTTTCCAGCCATTTACTCTGAGGTAGTGTTTGTCTTTATCATGGAGGTACATTTCCTGAATGCAGCAAAATCCAGCTGAGTCCTCTTTATAGATCCAGTCTGTCAGTCTATGTCTTTTTATTGGGGAATTGAGTCCATTGATGTTAAGAGATATTAAGGAATAGTGATTGTTGGTTCCTGTTATTTTCAATGTTATTTTTATGTTTGTGTGGCTTTCTTCTTTTGAGTTTGTTAAAGGATTACTTTCTAGCTTTTTCTAGGATGTAGTTTCCCCTCCTTGAGTTGACATTTTCTATCTATTATCCTTTGTAGGTCTGGGTTTGTGGAAACATATTATGTAAAATGGGTTTTTGTCATAGAATATTTTGGTTTCACCATCCATGGTAATTGAGAGTTTTGCTGGGTATAGCAACCTGGACTGGCATTTGTGTTCTCTTAGGGTCTCTATGAGTTCTGCCCAGGATCTTCTAGGTTTCATAGTCTCTGGTGAGAAGTCTGGTGTAATTCTGATAGGTCTGCCTTTATATGTTACTTGACCTTTTTCCCTTACTGTTTTTAATATTCTTTCCTTGTTTTGTGTATTTTGTGTTTTCACTATAATGTGACAGGATGAATTTCTTTTCTGGTCCAATCTGTTTGGAGTTTTGTAGGCTTCTTGTATATTTATGTTCATCTTTTTCTTTAGGTTAGGGAAGTTTTCTTCTATAATTTTGTTGAAGATATTTACTGGCCCTTTAAGTTGGAAATCTTCACTCTCTTCTACCTATTATCCTTAAGTTTTGTCTTCTCATTGTGTTCTGGATTTTATGGATGTTTTGGGTTAGGAACTTTTCGCATTTTGCATTTTCTTTGACTGTTGTGTCAATGTTTTCTTTGGTATCTTCTGCTCCTGAAATTCTCTCTTCTATCTCTTGTATTCTGTTGGTGATGCTTGCATCAGTGACTCCTGATCTCTTTCCTAGGTTTTCTAACTCCAGGGTTGTCTCCCTTTGTGATTTCTTTATTGTTTCTATTTCTATTGTTAGTTCCTGGATGGTTTTGTTCATTTCCTTCACCTGTTTGATTGTGTTTTCCTGTAATTGTTTAACGGATTTTTGTGTTTCCTCTTTAAGGACTTCCAGTTCTTTTCCTGTGTTCTCTTGTATTTTCTTTAAGGGAGTTATTTATTTCCTTCTTAAAGTCTTTGATCATCATCATGAGAAGTGATTTTAAATCTGAGTCTTGCTTTTCTGCTGTGTTGGGGTATCCAGGGCTTGCTGTGGTGGGAGAGCTGGATTCTGATGATGTCAAGTAGCCTTAGTTTCTGTTCCATATGTTCTTGCCCTTGCCTTTCGCCATCTGGTTAACTCTGGTTTTAGCTGGTCTTACTCTCTCTGTCTGTGGCTTGTCCCTCCTGCAAGCCTCTGTGTCAATACTCCTTGAAGACCAGCTCTCTCTGAGAGGTATTTGGGTTTGGAGAGCTGTGGCACAGGGTAAGCTCTGAGGTGCAGACAGAAATCAGAAGCATCTTGTCCTCAGCTGTCCCTTGGTTCCTGTGTCCTGATGGCTGTGCAAGGGTCCTTCTTAATCCAGTGAATTTGACCAGAAGTGGTGGTCTTACCTATACTCAAAGGTGTGTTGGCACTCTTGGGATACCAACTCTTTCCTGGCACTATTTGAGTATGGAGCCCTGTGTCTCAGGATCAGCTCCCTGGTTGCCAAAAGAAACCAGAAGACCATTCCTCAGTCACTGTGTACTGGGATTCCAGGTGGGATTCCCTGAGCAGATAGGCTTGTCCACACTCCTGGGAGTCTAGCTTTCTCCTGGCCCTATTTGGCTATGGAGCCCTGTGGCACAGGCTGAGGTCCCCAGCCACAGATGGAAACTGGAAGGCTCCTGTGCCAGGCTTTTCCTCAGTCCCTGTGTCCCGAGGGCCTGGGAAGCTAGTTTTCTCCTGGCACTATTTGGCTATGGAGCCCTAGTGGCCCAGGCACAGGTCTCCCACCACAGATGGAAACCCGAAGGTTCCTTTCCCCGTCTTTTCCTCAGTCCCTGTGTTCCGAGGATTCCGGTCGGGTCCCGATGAGCAGTGGTACTCATCTTAACCCCACTCACAGCTTTTCCACATACCTGGGAGGGTAGCTTTCTCCTGTCACTATTTGGCTATGGAGCCCTGTTGACCCAGGCAGAGGTCTCCTGCCACAGATGCAAAACGGAAGGCTCCTGTCCCAGACTTTTCCTCAGTCCCTGTGTCCCAAGGGCCTGGGAGGCTAGATTTCTCCTGGCACTATTTGTCTATTGAGCCCTGGTGGCCCAGGCAGAGGTCTCCTGCCACAGATGGAAACCCTCCAAGTTTATTTTTTGGTTGGTGGTCAAGTCCCCGGAACTTCGGGGGCAGATCTGGCCTGTTGATACTGTTGCTGCTCCATGGGGCTGCAAACCCCTTCAATACTTCAATCCCTTCTCCAACTCCTTCTTCTGGGACCCTCTTGCTCAGTTCAATGATTGGCTATGAGCATCTGCCTCTGTATTTGTCAGGCTCTGCCTGAACCTCTCAGGAGACAGCCATATCAGGCCTCGATCCACAAGCACTTCCTAGCATCCACAATAGAGTCCAGGTTCTGTGGCTGTAAATGAGATGGATCCCCGGGGGGGGGGGGCATCTCTGGATGGCCTTTCCTTCAGTCACTGTTCCAAACTTTGTCTCTTGTGAATATTTTGTTCACCCTTCTAAGAAACACTGAAGCATCCTCATTTTGGTCTTGCTTCTTCTTACGCTTCCATATGGTCTGTGAATTGAAACTTGGGTATTGTGAACTTTTAGGCTAATATCCACATATCTGTGAGTACATACATTATTTGTTCTTTTGTGACTGTGTTACCCCACTCAGGATGATATTTTCAAGTTCCATCCATTTTGCCTGCAAATTTCATGAAGTCATTACTTTTAATAGCTGAGTAGTATTCCATTGTGTAAATGTACCACATTTTCTGTATCCATTCCTCTGTTGAGGAACATTTGAGTTCTTTCCAGCTTCTGGCTATTATAAATATGGCTAGTATGAACATAGTGGAGCATGTGTCCTTATTACATGTTGGAACTTCTTCTGTGTATATGCCCAGGAGTGGCATAGCTGAGTCCTCAGGTAGTACCATGTCCAAGTTTTTGAGGAACCACCAGACTGATTTCCAGAGTGGTTGTACCAGCTTGCAATCCTACCAGGAATGGAGGAGTGTTCCTCTTTCTCCACATCCTCGCCAGCATCTGCTGTCACTTGAGTTTTTCATCTTGCCATTCTGACTGGTGTGAGGTGGAATCTCAGGGTTGTTTTGATTTGCATTTCCCTGATGACTAAGGATGTTGAACATTTCTTTAGGTGCTTCTCAGCCCTGCGAATTTCCTCAGTTGAGAATTCTCTGTTTAGCTCTGTTCCCCATTTTTTGATAGGGTTATTTGGTTCTCTGGAGTCTAACTTATTGAGTTCTATTTATATATTGGATATTAGCCCTCTATTGGATGTAGGATTGATAAAGATCTTTTCTCAATCTATTGGTTGCCATTTTGTCCTATTGCCAGTATCCTTTACTTTACAGAAGCTTTGCAATTTAATGAGGTCCCATTTGTCAATTCTTGATCTTAGAGCATAAGCCATTGGTGTTCTGTTCAGAAACTTTTCCCCTGTTTCCATGTGTTTGAGAGTATTCCCCACTTTCTCTTCAATTAGATTCTGCGTATCTGGTTTTATGTGGAGGTCCTTGATCCACTTGTACTCCAACTTTGTACAGGGATATAAGAATGGATCAGTTTGCATTCTTCAACATGTTGACCACCAGTTTACCAAGCACCATTTGTTAAAAATGCTGTCTTTTTTTCCCACTGGATGATTTTAGCTCTTTTGTCAAAGATTCAGTGACTTTCACTGTGTGGGTTCATTTCTGGGTCTTCAATTCTATTCCATTAATTTACCTGCCTGTCACTGTACCAATACCATGCAGTTTTTATGCTTATTGCTCTGTAGTATACAGCTTGAGGTCAGTGATGGTGATTCTCCCAGAAGTTCTTTTATTCTTGAGAATAGTTTTTGATATCCTGGGTTTTTTGTTATTCCAAATGAATTTGAGGATTGCTCTTTCTAAGTCTATGAAGAATTGAGTTGGAATTTTGATGGGAATTGCATTGAATCTGTAGAGTGCTTTTGACAGGATGGCCATTTTTACTATAGTAATCCTGCCAATCCATGAACATGGGATATCTTTCCCTCTTCTGAGGTCTTTTTCGATTTCTTTCTTCAGAGACATGAATTTCTTGCCATACAGATCTTTCACTTGCTTAGTTAGAGTCATACCAAGATAATTTATACTGTTTGTGACTATTGTGAAGGGTGTCTGTACTGACTAGTTTTGTGTGTCAACTTGACACAAGCTGGATTTATCACAGAGAAAGAAGCTTCAGTTGAGAAAATGCTTCTATGAGATCCAAGTTAAGGCATTTTCTCAATTAGTGATCAAGGGGGGGCCCTTTGTGGGTGGTACCATCTGCAGGCTGGTAGTCTTGGGTTCTGTAAGAGAGCAGGCTGAGCAAGCCAGGAGCAGCAAGCCAATAAGCAACATTCCTCCATGGCCTCTGCATCAGCTCCTGCTCCTTGACCTGCTTCAGTTCCAGTCGTGACTTCCTTTCATGATGAACAGCAATTGGAAGAGTAAGCTGAATAATCCCTTTCCTCCCCAACTTGCATCTTGGTCATGATGTTTGTGCAGGAATAAAAACCCTGACCAAGACAGTGTCTTTTCCCTAATTTCTTTCTCAGCCTGTTTATTCTTTGAATAGAAGAAAGATATTGATTTGTTTGACTTAATTTTATATCTAGCCACTCTGCTGTAGTCGTTTATCTGGATTAGGGATACTCTGGTGGAAATTTTGGGGTCACTTAAGTATACTAGCATATCATCTGCAATTAGTGATATTTTGATTTCTTCCTTTCCAATTTGTATCCCTTTGACCTCCTTTTGTTGTCTAATTACTCTAGCAAGAACTTGAAGTACTATATTGAATAGATAGGGAGAGAGAGGACAGCCTTGTCTAGTCCCTGATTTTAGTGGGATTGCTTCAAGTTTCTCTCTATTTAGTTTGATGTTGGCTACTGGTTTGCTGTATATTGCTTTTGCTATGCTTAGGTATGGGCCTTGAATTGCTAATCTTTTCAAGACTTTTAACATGAAGGTATGTTGAATTTTATCAAATGCTTTTTCAGCATCTAATGAAATGATCATGCAATTTTTTTCTTTGAGTTTGTTTATGTAGTGGATTACATTGATAGGCTTCCATATATTGATCAATCCCTGCATCCCTGGGATGAGGCCTACTTGATCCTGGTGAGTAGTTGCATTAATATTCATAAGGGAAATTGGTCTGAAGTTCTTTTTTTGGTTGGGTCTTTGTGAGGTTTGGGTATCAGTGTAACTGTGGCCTCATAGAACAAATTGGGTAGTGGTCCTTCTGTTTCTATTCTGTGGAATAGTTTGAAGAGTATTGATATTAGGTCTTCTTTGAAGGTCTTATAGAATTCTGCACTAAACCCATCTTATCCTGGGCTTTTTTGGTTGGGAGACTTTTACTGATGACTGTTTCTATTTCTTGGGGGTTATGGGACTGCTTAGATGGTTCATCTGATCCTGACTTAACTTTGGTATTTGGTATCTGTCTAGAAAATTGTCCTTTTCATCCAAATTTCCCAGTTGTGTTAAGTATAGGCTTCTGTAGTAAGATCTGATGATTTTTTTTCATTTCCTCAATTTCTGTTGTTACGGCTCCCTTTTCATTTCTGATTTTTAAAATCTGGATACTGTCTCTGTGCCCACTGGTTAGTTTGGCTAAGGGTTTATTTATCTTGTTGATTTTCTCAAAGAACCAGCTCCTGGCTTTGTTGATTCTTTGTATAGTTCTTTTTGTTTCTACTTGGTTGATTTCAGCCCTGAGTTTGATTATTTCCTGCCATCTACTCCTTTTGTGTGTCTTAGCTTCTTTTTGTTCTAGAGGTTTCAGGAGTGATGTTAAGCTGCTAGTGTATGCTCTTTCCAGTTTCTTTTTGGAGGCACACAGAGCTATGAGTTTTCCTCTTAGCACTGCTTTCATTGTGTCCCATAAGTTTGGGTATGTTTTACCTTCATTTGCATTAAATTCTAAAAAGTCTTTATTTTTTCCTTGACCAAGTTATCATTGAGTAGAGCGTTGTTCAGCTTCCAAGTGTATGTGGCCTTTCTGTTGTTTTGTTTGCTATTGAAGACCAGCCTTAATCCGTAGTTATCTGATAGGAGGCATGGGATTATTTCAATCTTCTTATGTCTGTTGAGGTCTGTTTTGTGACCGATTATGTCATAAATTTTGGAGAAGGTACCATGAGGTGCTGAGAAGAAGGTATATTCTTTTGATTTAGGATGAAATGTTCTATAGATATCTGTTAAATCCATTTGGTCCATAACTCCTGTTAGTTTCACTGTGTCTCTGTTTAGTTTGTGCTTCCATGATCTGTTTACTGATGAGAATGGGGTATTGAGCTTTAGTAAAGTTTCTTTTATGAATGTGGATGCCCTTGCATTTGGAGCATAGATGTTCAAAATTGAGAGAACTTTTTGGTAAATTTTTCCTTTGATGAGTATGAAGTGTCCCTCCTTATCTTTTTTGATGACTTTTATTTGAAATTAAATTTTATCCGATATTAGAATGGCTACTTTAGCATGTTTCTTGGAACCATTTGCTTGGAAAATTGTTTTCAAGCCCTTTGCTCTGAGGTAGTGTTTGTCTTGGACACTGAGGTGCATTTCCTGTATGTAACAAAATGCTGGGCCCTGTTTACGTATCCAGTCTGTTATTCTATGTCTTTTTATTGGGGAATTAAGTCCATTTATGTTAAGATATATTAAGGAATAGTGATTGTTGCTTCCTGTTATTTTTGATGTTATTTTTGTTTGCGTGGCTATCTTCCCTTTGGGTGTTTTCCCTCCTTGTGTTGGTGTTTTCCATCTATTATCCTTTGTAATGCTGGATTTGTGGAAAGATATTGTGTAAATTTGGTTTTGTCATGGAATATCTTGGTTTCACCATCTATGGTAATTGAGAGTTTTGCTTAGTATAGTAGTCTGGGCTGGCATTGGTGTTGTCTTAGGGTCTGTATGAGATCTGCCCAGGATCTTCTAGCTTTCATAGTCTCTGGTGAGAAGTCTGGTGTAATTCTGATAGGTCTGCCTTTATATGTTGCTTGACCTTTTTCCCTTACTGCTTTTAATATTCTTTCCTTGCTTTGTGCATTTGGTGTTTTGACTATTATATGACAAGAGGAATTTCTTTTCTGGTCCAATCTATTTGGAGTTCTGTGGGCTTCTTGAACATTTATGTTCATCTCTTTCTTTAGATTAGGAAAGCTTTCTTCTATAATTTTGTTGAAGATATTTACTGCCCCTTCAAGTTGGGAATCTTCACTCTCTTTTATACCTATTATCCTTAGGTTTGGTCTTCTCATTGTATCCTGTATTTCCTGGATGTTTTGGGTTAGGAGCTTTTTACATTTTGCATTTTCTTTGACTGTTGTGTCAATGTTTTCTATGGAATCTTCTTCACCTGAGATTCTCTCTTCTATCTCTTGTATTCTGTTGGTGATGCTTGCATCTATGACTCCTGATCTCTTTCCTAGGGTTTTTATCTCCAGGGTTGTCTCCCTTTGTGATTTCTTTATTGTTTCTATTTCCATTTTTAGATCCTGGTTGTTTTTTTTTTTCAATCCCTTCACCTGTTTGGTTGTGTTTTCCTATAATTCTGTAAGGGATTTTTGTGTTTCCTCTTTAAGGGTTTCTACCTATTTACCTTTGTTCTCTTGTATTTCTTTAAAATTCTTGTATTTCGTGTATTTGCGTCCTTCTTAAAGTCCTCTATCATCATCATGAGATGTGATTTTAAATCAGAGTCTTGCTTTTCTGGTGTGTTGGGGTATCCAGGGCTTGCTGTGGTGGGAGAACAGGGTTCTGATGATGCCAAACAGCCTTGGTTTCTGTTGCTTATGTTATTGTCCTTGCCTTTTGCCATCTGATTATTTCTGGTATTAGCTGGTCTTGCTGTCTGACTATGGCTTGTCCTTCTTGCAAGCCTCTGTGTTAATCCTCCTGGGAGATCAGTTTTCTCCTGGAGAAATTTGGGGATGGAGAGCTGTGAAACAGGGTCAGCTCGGGGGTGCAGACAGAAACCAGAAGGCTCCTGTCCCAGGCTGCTCCTTGGTTCCTGTGTCCTGAGCGGGCACAGTGGTGGTTTTACCTGCACTCACAGGCTCATCTGCATGCCTGGGAGGTTAGCTCTCTCCTGGCACTATTTGGGTATGTAGTCTTGTGGTAGGGGATCAGCTCTGGTGGCAATCGGAAACCGGAAGCGAGTCAGTGCTTTTTATGAAAAGCAGCTTCTAAATGCCTGTTATACTATTGACTGTTAACTCACCTTTAGCATACAAGCCTGTGGGGACTTTAAGATGCAAATGGCTGCAGCATCTGGACTCATCCCCTGAAGTCCCACCTCTCAACTTGGTTACATCTAGGATTAAACATCACTCAAACCAATGAACTGATGGTGTGTGTACACACATTTATTTGGCCTGTGTGCTTTTATGCACTTGATTCCATGTGCTTTTATTCTTTCAGAGTCTGGCCACTTTGTTAATGAGGCCACACTGCTAATGTATTGCTACAGTTTATCTTCACTGGTATTTACGCTAGATTTTTAAAAACTGTGCTGAACAGTAGTGAGTTTAAATTTACCCTCTTTAAATAGGGAAACATGGAAATGTCAAATATAAGTAAACAAAGAGAATCTTGAAATAAATTTTGAAACAAATAGACAAGTTCCATTTTCTAAGAGTAAATATTATTTTACACATGTAAAAGTGAGGATAATAAAATCCATATTTTAAAGTACTGCTAGAATCATGAAATAAGGATACAGTGTTATGTAGTCTCACAATTTTCTTTAAAATACTTATACAAGCACACATGCACAAATATGTCTTTTTCATTGAAAGTTGTGGCATGTAAGTTTATTTTGAAGTACCGTGATATGTTTTCCAGGCTAGCTGGGATTATGGGCCCCAGGGACCAGGCCCAGCACTGGTATCTTGACATCATAAATGCCAAGTCTTTTGCCCTTTCTTTAAAAGGCTATTTTCCCCAAACAGATGCCTCAGTTGAATTTTTATTTAAATAACCTTTTCAATGTACTTAAGGTAAACTAAGTACACTCTTTCACTCTTATCCTTTTACTAGCCACACAACTCAAGAAATCATACGTTGACTGGAATGAGTGTCATTTTCGCACTGGCCTTTCTACTCCAACCATAAGTAAGGCAGTTGTGAAGTGACAGCCATCCCTGAACTATCGCTAAGCTCTTTCGATGATTGAAAAAACCTTCTAGAAAAACCTTGAACAGAATATCAGCACTGAATCACTGACATGCTTTTGCTTAACAAACCTATATCTTCAACAGGGCATGGTGCATACTCCTTTCATGTCAGTACTGGGGAGGTGGAGGCCAGCAGATGAACGCAAGTTTAAGGCCATCCTGAGCTACCATAGCAAGACCTGTCTCAAGAATAATTTAATCTGTCAAAAATGTTTAAAGTGATTTTCATGAAAAACAGAGAAAATGTTTCGATCATTTTATGAAAGAAAAAACAGAAGAGAAAACCCCTATTGTCTTCAGTTTTAGCAGTGAGTGGCTACATTAGTCAGGACACTCAAATCTTCAGAGCACTCATTATGTAGCAAAACTGAACAAGATTCTCTCTTACTTCAGGAATGCTGAGCATATGATAAATCTCACTCCCAATCTCATTATAAAAATAGACCCCTGTGGGGCGGGGGTCTATGACAGGCAATCTGGCACCCGGTTGAGCACAGGCGTAAAACCTGAGCAACCCAGTGGAAAAATCCATAAGGGACCAGAAAACTTTATGCCAACGCTCCCGGGAGGCTTTTGGCTCCAGTCACGGGTCACATACCACTCCTCCTCAGGTAGAGGCATGGCCACACAGCGCCAAGCCATCCCCAGGTTGAGACACCTGGAGGCTTAGCCGTGCCCCTTCCCAGTTACTATATCTGCCTCTCCTCTCCCAGAAGGGCGGGGGTACAATTCCATCCACACCACTCCACACGATGAAAATAAACATCTTAGAATTATGGACTGTCTCTTCATCTGGACCTGCAGTGGGAAGTGAGGGATCTGGCCCTCGATTAAGGAGCTGCATCTAATCTCTCACCAAGGGATTCCCCGAGCTCCCAGATGGTACCCATTCACCCAAGCCTAAGGAGCTAGCCGGGCACCCCAAGCCACCGAAACCAGCAGGAACCCCAGCTGCACTCTGGCTAGTCTGTCTGCGGCACCCTGCGGCTACTGTGGTGTCCTGGGCTAGGGAACCCATGGAGACGGCTGCTGCGAGTTCCCCAAGAATGACCCCCTCCCCCACCCACAGGCAGGGCCCGCAAAGGCTTCCCATAGCCCCCACCTGCCCATCGGACTGTGTGGACACTTGACCACTTCCCATGTATCTCCTGTCTCACCCAGAGCTGCAGAGTCTGGGACAGACACATGGGGCTTCTCCCACTGCAACAGGTTTGTTCGAACAGACCCCCCATCAATATTTTGTGGAAACAGAACTTTTGCAGTATCCGCTGAGAGCCTACCCACACTCCTAAAGAACAAAGCATTACTTAGTGATCTCTAGGATTCCATTAGCCATTTAAATTTTCAGATGCACTGTCACTATTAAATGCATGTTTTAGCATATTTGGTTAAAAACAGACCTCCTACATTGTAAAATAATAAAAGCTGGAGGAATCAATGTAATTTTGTTTTGATATTTTGTCTAGTTCACGGCTTGTAAATCAACTGTGTATCCTCATGAGGCAAGAAAGCGTAAGGAAGAGACTTATCCTGCATTAGGATCCCACTCAGGGGAAAATGTGATATCTGATGTTTCTAGGTTCAGATGGGACTGTTAGCAGGCCCATAGTTACAGATCGCTAAGCAGGTAAGAACTGGGAGGAGGTGAAATGCATTGTGGCAAATGTTCTCCGTATTTACCCATTCTAAAATTTACAACATTCTTATATCAATTATTTTTCTAAATTATTTAAAAATGTCATGCAAAGAGGAGTGGTTATCTTGAGAGAGGAGATTAGAGCGTGGGCAGTGCAGAAACACCAGGACTCAGTGTTAACAATTCTCAGCTTAGTGTTTTCTTTATCCTGCCATACCTCCACCCTGCTGGAAAACCAATTGGTTAGGCCTCCAAAGATATCAATGCAGATAATTAATGAGGAAAACAGTAGTGAGGTCTCTAACATACCGAGTTCCTTTAAAATGTTATGACAGTTTAGCTCTGAACTCACGCTCTGTTTGACTTTTTTTTATCTTGCACCTCAAAGATATTATGAAGATAATGTTAAGGGTTCTTTTCTATCTGTCATTTCCTACAATTATCTCCAGCCTCTACCTCTTTGCCTACCTTGCCCAGGAGTCAGAGACACCTTTCCCACCTATCAGGAGAACGCAGTTACATACGACAGACAATAGACTGCTCCTTTAAAAACGTTTTATCACACCTGTTATTCACTGCAGATGAATATAATCAAGTTAACAACGCAGTTTGGTTAACATAAGAAACTCTCCCTTTCCACAAACCACTGTATTGATATGTAATGCACAAACTAGAACTAGCCATGCCTTCATTTCATTATAGAAAAGTGCTCAAAAGTGATGTCCCTGCCAAAGGGACATGAAGCAGACAGAACTGTGGAGCAAATCCCACAGTAGCTGGTCAAACTGCACCTGGAAAGAGGCGGCTAGCGTGGAACGCCATCGTGCGAGTGCTCACACTGGCTTCAGAATCTCGGCGAGTGAAGTCTACAGAGTAATTCACATTCCCTTAACTTCCCTGGCCTCCCCCCAAGCAACTATACACATTTGATAGTTATATCTCTATTATCCCCGTCCCAGTTACTTAGAATCTTATCATAAAACTTTGTAATTAAGTGCTTTTGTCTCTTTTGAAACCTAAAAATTTATAATTCACCTTAACAACTAAAAAACAAGGTGACATTTGTTAATTTAACATAAAGTTAGCTCAGGATTTTTTCTCTTATTATTAGAAATAAGGGTGTTACATAGTGATACTTGAAAAACAGAACTATATAAATATAAGGTTTTTTTTTATAGCAACAAGCATAAATGTAACACAAAGATATGAGAGTTTAAGACCAAAGCCATCACCCTTGATGTATGAAGAAGTGAGCTATTTCATTTCATTAAGGTATCCTTCACAGCTGCTATAATGTGTCTGGCACTGATTCCAAACATATCCAGTAGTTCACTAGGTTTCCCGCTGCGAGGCACCTCTGTTACTGCAAGTTGATGAAGGACAATGTCAGGCTCTCTGGAGATGGCTGCGCACACAGCTTCCCCAATGCCTCCTTCTCGGTAGTGATCTTCCACAGTGATGATCTGGCCACCTGTGGCTTTGGCACTTTCGATAATGGTGGCAGCATCCAGAGGCTTGATAGTGAACGGGTCAATGACGCGAATAGAAATCCCTTGTTGAGAAAGCTCGTCAGCAGCTACTAAGGCTTCATGCAGAGTAACCCCTGCTCCAATAACTGTCACCTTATCCACTGCACTGTGGCGGATCACCTTGGCCTGCCCAATCACAAAGTTTTCTTCCGATGTATAAATAACTGCCGTTTTTGGCCTGGTGGTACGAACGAAGCACATTCCCTTGGTGTTGGCTGCCAGATATACGGCGTGTTCTGTAGAGACAGCATCACTTGGATAGAAAATAGTGCAGTTGGGGATGCTTCTGAACATGGCTAGATCCTCCAGGGCCATCTGGGAAGGCCCATCTTCTCCAATAGACACCCCGCAGTGGGAACCAACGAAGTTGATATTGGTTTGAGAGATGGCTCCCATTCGGATCTGATCAAAGGCTCGGGTCAGGAAGGCCGCAAAGGTACTAATGAAAGCAATAGTTCGTCCTCGTGTGGCACACCCCAGTGCCACACTTACCATGTTTTGCTCAGCAATAAAGCATTCTATGAACCGCTCAGGGTGCTCTTTCTTGAATACCTCTGAAAAGGTGGAGTTTTTTGTGTCGCCATCTAGAACAATAACTCTTTGGTTAGAGTGACCCAATTTAGCCAGAGCCAAGCCGTATGCTTCTCGAGTAGCTATCATGTCTCCCAGTTTGTAAGCAGGCAGAGAGGTCATTTTTGTATTGGACATGCTGATCCGGGGCGAGTCTTCAACCGGGGGCTTCGGTGTGAGATTTCGGTTTGTCTGTATCTGACTCTCAATTAATTTGACAATTCCATCAGCTCTGTCTTTTGGCATAGGCTTTCCATGCCAATTTTCTGCATCTTCAACATTTGGAATACCTCTACCCTTGAAGGTCTTGGCAATCAGGGCAGTAGGTTTATTCTTGACTTGAGCTGCGTTCCAAAAGGCCTGGCAGAGAGCTTCAACATCGTGACCATCCACCACGTAAGTATTCCACCCAAACGCTTGGCAGCGCTTCTCATAGATGGCTGTGCAGTGCTCTAGGGGTGCTGTGCCGCTTTGTCCCAAGCGGTTCACATCAAAAATTGCCACAAGATTGTCCAAATTGTAGTGGGAAGCAAAGGCCATGGCCTCCCAGACAGAGCCTTCGGAGGACTCACCATCCCCCATGAGGCAGAACACGCGGTAGCTGGCCTTGTCAAAGTATTTGCCGGTATAAGCCATTCCACAGGCAACACCCAGTCCTTGCCCAAGAGACCCTGTGGCCACATCAACAAACGATAGTCGAGGGGTGGGATGTCCCTCCAGGTCACAGTGAATTTTTCGCAAGTTCAGCAAGTCCGATTCACAGATACAGCCCACCTCCACCCAAACTGCATAGAGGATGGGCGCAGCGTGGCCCTTGGAGAGGACAAAGCGGTCGTTGTCCGGGTGTTCTGGGTCTGCCTGTTTGTACCTCATGGTATGGAAGAAGAGCACAGCCATGATCTCTGCCGCACTACAGCACGATGTGGGATGTCCGGAGCTGCAGGCACATGTGGCCCTGATTGAGTGGATTCGCAGGCGATTGGCCACGTCCTGAAGCACCTGAAAGGTGTCAGACTCCAGTTTGGCATCTCTGGCCAAGGCCATGGCTGAAGGCTGATCGGCTGCCGAAGAGCAAGAAGCTCAACGTCCTCAATGACCCTTAATCTGCCCCGCGACCGTTGAGGAAAGTCTGCGCATGCGCCAGTGGTCAGAAGCTGCGCACGCACAACTGCTTTGTCTCGTGCAGTGTCGCAACACCCCAGCCTCGGAATTGTAATGTTTACTTTTTCACTTTCAGGCTCAACATTATTAAAAATAATGGGATAGATATTCTCATACCCATATATCATGCTTTGGGAAAAATGTTTTAGATACTATCGTGTCCTTTCACCTACTAACACTTCAAGTTTTAAAAATTCTTTAATTTTATTTTTACATGTATGAGTGTTCTGTTGGTATGTCTGTGCACCACTTGTGTGCCTTCGATCCCCCGGAACTAAAGTTACAGATGGTTGTGAGCTGCGGTTTGAGTATTGGGACTTGAATCCCGGTCTGCTGGAAGAGCAGCCAGAGCTCTAGTCGCCAATCCGTCTCTCTGGCCCTGGTGCCTCAAATTTAAAGGACAAGTGTTAATATAAATAAAATGAGTATAACAGAAAAGATTCTAAGACTCGATGATGGACTATTGGAGTTGAACAAGTTCTTTAGGTAAATGAAAGAAGAGAAATTAAAAAGGCCACAGGCCTTAAAAGAGATAGACAATAGGAGGGAAAATAATCTCAGCTTCTAGGAACAAATGGAAGGGAGCTGTCAAGAGAGCAGTGAGCGAACGCTGCCGGAAGCTCACCATTATTTTGGCTGAAGAAATCCAATCCACATACCTGTTAAAAGCACATTAGTATAAAACTGAACTATGATGCAGTGCTCCCATGGGAAGGAAACGAGAGAAATAAGAACTACTTAGCATGTCTTTCAAATTCCCAAATTCTTCTACTCATTTAAATTGTGGCACAGCATTTTCTAAGGTATTAAGTTTTTGACATTTGTAAAGGTCAGTTTTGTTAAGCAAAGAAATTGGTCTTGGGAATTTAATACCCAAGATAACAAGTGTGGATTTCTCCTGTCATTCTGTGAGAATATATGGGGTTTTTTTTTTGGTAGAACATAGAAAATAACACTTCCTACATTATTTGTAAAATATTTATAAATTAATCTGATATTTTGAGATATCTAGAAAGCTATATATATGAATTATTAATTATTATCATTAAGTGTTTAAAATTTTAAAATATATTTTAAAGTGTACAATCAATGATTGTTGAAGTATGAAGCATGCATCATAATTTGATAATGGAAAATTAACCAATATGGCCATAAACATCACTTAGTTTAATAAATAAAATAAATACATAAGAAATCATTTTATTTCCCCAATTTAGAAGAATCTGTCAGAGAAATAAGATCAATCAGGAGCCCTTAGGGCAGCATGCCAAAAATTTGATTGTTTTAGAAAAGAGTGTGTGATTCTCTTTAGAGATTGTTCTGGAAGCTAATCAAAGGTACTACAACTAGAAAAAGATGTGTTTATTTACTAACATTGATATATCAACACAAAGTAGGGATCAATAAATTTGAGTGTCTTCGGTGGGCATGATGTGCACATGAATGTCAGGGAGAAGATAAGAGGGCAGGTGAACATGACAATGCCCATCCAGTGTGGTGCACTGGGAATCGAAAACCCCTGGACATTCTGATAAAGAATTAAGACTGACCTTGGAGGTGGACATCTGAAGAGATGGTTAGTGGCTAGGCTTGCATACTGCTCTTCTAGAGGACCAGAATTCAGCCCCTACATATCAGGTAGTACACAATCAGGTAGCACAGTGTAACTCCAGCTGTGGAGGATGCTGGCCTCTTTTGGTATGGCACTCATGTGCAGAAAACCACATTCAGGCACAAACACGTACACATAAGTCAAAAGAAAAATGATGTAGAAAGATGACCCAGCAGTTATGAGTGCTTCCCATTTTCCCAAAAGACCCACGTTCTGTTCCCAGCACCCACATCCGGTGACTCACAACTGGCTGTAATTCTAGACTTACGGGTTCTGATATTCTTGTTTAGGGATTTAATAACCTCTCCCATCTCAACACACACATAGCATAAATATGATGTGCACACAAACACATCAAATAAAATATTTAAAAATAATAAATGACCAACCTTCCATTTGACCCCTGGTTTAAAATCTATTAAATAGAATGACATTTCTTGCTTTATCTTTGAAGGTATCATTATCATTATCTCCACAGTATGCAGAAGTATTTGCTGTGATGTATATATCCCATTAATATAACCCTAGTAGTATCAATAATACAAATGGTTGTGAAGGGGAAGACAAGAAGCAGAAACTGATCTGTGAAATTCTACTAGGCGGCAGCATAAGAAACAGCAGCCAGTTTCTAAGGCTCTGGGCTGAGTTTGTAAGGTAAGTAACAGTAATGGGTAGAGATTGGACCCCCTGAAGTGTTGAATCTTGTGTCCAAACAGCTGAATGTTCTTTAAAAAGATCTCACAAAAGATACAAATGGCAGCTGCTTCTGCCATTTGAATTCCATCAGCATAGAATGCAGAGAATGTGGACTGGGGAGACTCCATTATAAAGCATCAAGATCCCATTTGTGTGGGGTGGGCATGGTAGAGATAGGCTCTGCCTATCTTTCTGGGTTCTCACTTGATAATCATTGTAGACTTGATTGGTATTTCCCCTCCTAATTTTTCTATAGTTTGTAAAGGATATTTTGAGGTGTGGGTTGAGGAGGTTAGGAGAGAGAATTACAACATATGTAGAAAACCAGCAGCAAAGGATAATCATAACTGACCAGCACAGGAATCCCTTCTTCTTTGCTACTCAAAAGGATCATTTCATGTTCCTGTTCTCTAAAGGAAGATAGAAACACATGTCTGCTTTGCCTAAGAATAATTTCTATGAAAAAATCTAATTGAATTGTTGGCCAAAAGGTTCCCCTGGAAATCTCCAAACAACCCAGGATGTGGGCTGTTCTCCACAAACTGATGGAAGGCTCCATCTCAGAAAACAGCACCTATACAACTCCCTGACCGCGGAGATGTTAGGCTGGTGCCTTCACACCTAGGTTCTTCTGGCCTTAGTACTCTTCAGGCTACCAAAAGAGAAGCATAAACACCAAGTCAGCCACAGATCCTTTGATCTACAATAATGTCCTGACTGCAAGATCTGCCAGGGCAATGGTGGCACAAAGCTTGTGGAAGTGAGTGTGGCCTTATTTGATTTAAGGCCAACTCTGTCCATGAGATGGAACCTGGCACTGACATGGTGACCAAAATCCTAAGACTAAATATCTCAGGGACCTATGGTAAAACCAAATACTACTGTTCTAAAAAAGAAAAAGCTGGATCAATAAAATGACCCCTACTGGCCTTCTGCTATACTCATTGATCCTTGTCCTGCTCAGACATTATCAGAGAATCTTTTTCCTGCAGCAGAAGGGAACAGGGATCTTCAGATATGATACAGAGAATGAGAAACTTACACTCAACCCTAAATGGGGTATCTCCATCAAATGCCTTGCTGTGGGTCTCAGGGAGCTGTGTGGACGAGGAAACAGAGTGTAAGAGCCAGAGGGGTCAGAGACATACATGAACACACAATAAGACTCTCTAAATCAACATGAGCAAAACTCGTATGAGCTCACAGAGATGACACAGCACACAGAGCCTGCATGGGTCTGCACCACGTCCTCTGCATGTATATTATGGCTTCTAGTTTAGTATTTTTATGAGATTCCTGAGTGTGCAACCTAGTGGATCATTGATTCTTTTGCCTTCTTTTGGGCTATCTTCCTTCTGTTTGTTTATTTTGTCCAATTCTGATGTGTTAGTTATTGTTTTACCTTAAAATATTTTACTTATTATGTTTTGTTTTCGTTTGGTTTTTTTTTTTTTTTTGCTATTTATTTATTTATTTATTTATTTTGATACTTTATTTACATTTCCGATGATTCCCCTTTTCTTTGGAAACCCCGTGTCTCCTCCCCCTCCCCGCCTCTGTGAGGGAATTCCTCCTCCCGCTTACCCGCCCACCCATTCCCATATTCCCACCTTGACATTCCCTTTTACTGGGGCCACTAGCCCCCTCAGGCCCAGAGTCCTCTCCTTTCTCCCTGGTGGCCATCGAGGTGATTCTTCTGCCTCATATGTAGTCCAAATCATGGGTCAATAGATGTGTATTCTTTGGTTAGTGGTCTGAACTAGAGGACGACCAGGGGGAG
>CM052719.1:50880785-50908774 GCA_028551405.1 Uromys caudimaculatus | reverse complement strand
GGTCGTCCTGGAGTTCAGACCACCAACTAAAGAATACACATCTATTGACCCATGGTTTGACTACATATGTGGCAGAGTAATCACCTCGATGGCCATCAGGGAGAAAGGAGAGGACTTTGGGCCTGAGGGTGCTAGAGGCCCCAGTAAAGGGAAATGTCAAGGTGGGAATATGGGAATGGGTGGGTAGGTAGGTGGGAGGAGCAATTCCCTCACAGAGTTCGGGAGGGGGAGGGGATAGGGGGTTTCCAAAGAGGAGACCCAGAAAAGGGGAAACGTTGGAAATGTAAATAAAGTATCAAAAATAAATAAATAAATAAAAAAAGAAAGAAAATAACTTTAGGACAAGTCAACATGACACAGAGCTCAACTCATTAAAAAGCTTAAAAAAAAAAAAAAGGCACATCCACTCAAGATGTGTCTGCTTTCTTAGAAGGGTCACCTCAAGTGTATTTACAATGAATATGTTTACATATTCATATACACACATATTCCTGCAGGTTCCCAAGTTACACTATCTAGAGATTAAGTTACCACAGTCTTAAAGAATAGACTTACAGAAAGATTTCTGTCTTGTGTAATTACATGAATGATTTCAGGCAAGATTTGGGTCTCAGAGAAGACAATATGGAGTACCGTTTGCTTGCCTGTGAAAAGAAAACAATGCAGCAAAAGAATACAGGAGAGTTGTTTAATATATAGATCCAATAGCTGAATATTCGGCACGCTAGCAATGATAGTTACAAACTTTAAAAAGTAATAAAATAATTATCTTAAAGTTAGGAAAAGAACGTAGTGGGGAAACAGTGAGATCACTATGCATGACTTCCGAAATGTGCACATGGCAACAGCCTTTTAACTGATACTCTCCTACAGTGATCTACTGCCTGGAAATAGACATGACAGAATCACCTAAGTGTGCTTCCTGAACTGATATTTCAAAGATGTATTAGTTAATTTTGTGCTGCTATAATCCAAAGTCTTAACTAGAGGAAAACTAAAAGTATATTCTGACAGAGTTTCAGAAGAACTTCTGTTTGTCACAGATCCTGAAGCAACTTGTCAAGGACTTCTTGCATGGTGACAGATTTGACTGGACCCAGGATAGGTACAACCTTCAAAGCCCTGCCCCTGACACCTAGAAGCATGAGCCTATGGGGGACATTTAAAATCCACACCACAGCATTCTGCCTTCGGCCATCCCAAAGTGAGTTTAGTTAAACACCACGGCCCTGTAGATAATCTCCATGGTTCTGTAATAGTCCAACACTCTACAAAAGTCCAAATTTTCTTCTGAGAATCAAGCGAGATTTAGATGTGATTCCCTATAAAACTAAAAACCAAGTGACTTCCAATACACAATGGCACAGAGTAAAAATGCCACTCTAGACTGAAGCCCATCAGGCAGCCCTGAGGTAGTACCTGGCCCCTAGGGCAGTTGGTAGCTATGGGTTTGGCAGCACTGCCCCCTTCGGCGTACCCTGCTGGCTCACAGGGACTCTTGAGCCAGCGCTGTTCACCTCGTGCCTGTCCACCTTCTCCACCCTCCCTCCCTCCCACAGCACTGGGATATGGGCACGCGCCAACAGCCCCTTACTTACTGGTGCTGGGAAAGACTCAGGCCCTCTGAAGCACTTCACTGACCAGGCCATCTTCCTTGCCCCTAGTTTTTCCACTTACCCCTTCTACAAAATTCAGGTTAAATGGCCATTAAAGACCACTGCTGTTTTCAATAGGCTTTAACTATGACTCTGGCTGGAGGTTCTATATTAGAAAACTGCCCCCTCCCATATGCTGATGCTCTGAGTTGAGAGGACTTAGGGCAACATGTAGACCTCCCCGTCTGCTGGCTTCCTATCTTCCTGCTGCATCCTCCTTCCTGCTGCATAGTGTCTATCACTATGATGTTGGCCATGATGTGATATAGATAGAGAAGCCCCATCAGAACTGTACTGGGTGATTATTTAGAAGCTCAGCTAAGTTCCCAGTACCAGGTATTTAGTTATAATTAAAAGCAGACTAATACAATCTCTGTATTTTAAAAGCAATTTAAAGAGAATTCTTAAATAAAAACCATAAACCTATTTTGAAACTGCAAATACTTATTTGTGTTCAATAGAAAATTCTTACATACAGATAATTACTAAAAAAAAATTTTATTTGTATGCGTGCATATGCGAACTTCCCGTGGCGTGCATGTGGACGTCAGAAGAAAACTTGTAGCATCTGTTCTCTGTAACACATGGGTTCTCGGAATCAAACTTCAGCAGTCAAGCTTGGCTGCAAGCCCCGTAGTGCTGAGCCATCTCACCAGCCCACACATAACTTTGCCATAGTCAGTGAGTAGGACCTGAGGGTCTCACATATTTCAGTGAGGGCTGACAGGTACTGCAGTCATTTCTTCATCCGTGTCACTTGATTCACTTGCTGGTTCCAATTTCCCTTCTGTAGCGTCTCCAGTTTCCCCTGATAGTTCTAATTCTCCTAAGTCCTTTTCTATATTTAAAATATTTTTCTGTTTGCGTTTCTTAGGAACTGCATCATTAGCACAAAGTTTCCTCATTTTGATGTTTGGCAATTTCTTCAGATCAAAATCCCATTCCCTAGAAAAGAGAGTGCAGTGCTGAGGGTGGTAACGGCAAAGCCAGGACAGTCACGGTCAGCTCTGCCTGCTGCAGAGCAGCCTCTCCAAGGATTTCACGTACAGGAGAAAAAAGCATCAACATCAAGGAGGGGCTACCCAATCTAACTCTACACAATCTAACTCTACACAATCTAACTCTACACAATCAAACTCTACACAATCAAACTCTACACAATCTAACTCTACACAATCAAACTCTACACAGTCTAACTCTACACAGTCTAACTCTACACAGTCTAACTCTACACAGTCTAACTCTACACAATCTAACTCTACACAATCTAACTCTACACAATCTAACTCTACACAATCAAACTCTACACAATCAAACTCTACCCAATCTAACTCTACCCAATCTAACTCTACCCAATCTAACTCTACACAATCTAACTCTACACAATCTAACTCTACACAATCTAACTCTACACAATCAAACTCTACACAATCTAACTCTACACAATCTAACTCTACACAATCTAACTCTACACAATCTAACTCTACACAATCTAACTCTACACAATCTAACTCTACACAATCTAACTCTACCCAATCTAACTCTACCCAGTCTAACTCTACACAGTCTAACTCTACACAATCTAACTCTACACAATCTAACTCTACACAGTCTAACTCTACACAGTCTAACTCTACACAGTCTAACTCTACACAGTCTAACTCTACACAATCTAACTCTACACAGTCTAACTCTACACAGTCTAACTCTACACAGTCTAACTCTACACAGTCTAACTCTACACAGTCTAACTCTACACAGTCTAACTCTACACAATCTAACTCTACACAATCTAACTCTACACAATCTAAACTGAAAAAAATGCACAAGAAAACCACAGGCTCTGTGTAGTTTACTTTCTCTAAATATTCTCCTATATCAAGCTACATGCTCAAGACCCTCACACGTTACAACTATGTCACAACTAGCAAACATTCTTCTCACACACAGGCACACTGCAGCTGAATCCGTAAGAAAACAAACATTCCCATGTTTGTCCCTATTTGTATGACAATTTTACTTTCAATCCTCTCATGCGAGAAGATGGAGACCATGTCAAGGAGTGGTTACCCAACAGAGCTGACATGCCATGCTCATCTCCTCACAGGTCTCAATTTCGTTGGAAGAAGCAGGATACACACTGCTTCAAAAGCAACAAATGTATTTTGTTTTATGCTTGCATTTAAATTTATGAATTTCACTTCAGAAAAAAATCGGACTCCCCAACATGTTTTAGTAAAAACCAGAATTATTAATGAAAAGCATTTTCTAATACACAGAATCTGCGCGTGAAAAATAAAAATCAGAGTTTCTACAGCTCAGTGACATCTATGGTTACCAGGGTAGAATCACAGAGCCCTGGACCAAAGGTTCTCATGGACAAAACTCTTGCCCTGGCATTGGTTTCTATTCATCTGCTCCAGTTACTTTATCATTAAGAAATGTAAATTAGCATCAGGGGAGAACACAAACATCTCTAACATATTATATAAGGTTTTTAAACCATTCTGGAAAAGAAAAAGAGTGTCACCAACATCAGCCAAATGCACACTGGGGACTGCAGAGAGACACAAGCACAGCAACAGAAAAGAATGCTCTCTGCTCTCTTTTTACTAATGTCTATACTCAGGGAAGTTCACGCATTGTGCATTTCACATATAACTTGGAAGGAATTCAGATACTCACCGGAAAGTCTGCAGAGTATTAGAGTCTAAAATGTCTGGGATCTCTGAGAAAGAAAATAATTAATATCCATTAAGCATTTTCTTTCTAAATTAAGTTGTTAACAGTTTCATTCTTATCTCACTACATGGCAACTGATGTTAATAAAAAGAAAAGCAACTTAAATATAGGTGTAAATGTGCCGGAGTCTATGTATGTCATGTATGTGCAAGGGCCTGCAGTCCAGAAGGTGTGGCTCCCCTAAAGCTGGCCTTATGGGCATTCATGAAGCACCGGAAACGGCAGAAGGTACGGCTGAGCCATTTCTCTAGTCCCTCCCCGCACCCCCAAAAAAACATAAACACACCTGGAAGGAACACTTCAGTGTACAGGGATAACAAGAATTCTGTTACACAGAGAGTATTAGCACAGACTTGTGAGATAAGTCAGCCTATTCAAACAATAAGTATGGATATTTTTTATTTTGTAGTGCTATGAAAAACAAGTTATTAAGTACTTACCTTATGTCAAATTGGTAGAATTTACCAGATTTCAAAGATTATTTAACATGAAAAAAAGATCGCATTACTCAAAATATGAAAAATTTAAAAAGAATTTTAATCATGAGGACCTCACAAACATTCAATACATTTAAATTACCCTGTAACCTGCATGGGAGCCCACAGAGATTGCCTTTGAGTCTCAGACATGGACTTTTAAAGCAGTAATGGAATTTTAAAAACTAGGACTTTTAAACCTGGATTGAATGTGCTTTTGCATTAGAAGCCGACCATTAGAGCTGAGAGAAAGGGGAGGAAGGCATATTTAAAGTGATGTGTTTGGTGTCAAGTTGGCAGAGTGAACTGTGGTCCTCAGTCTCAATGGTCACCTTGATGACCTCTAGCATCACGTGGGAGAGGGCATGGGAATGCTCTGGGGAATTATTTCCATCAGGTTAACTAAGGTATGAAGACTTGTCCTACATATTGGTGGCACCTGGGCTGGTTGGAGCTGTCGTGTCATCCTGTGTCCCCCAACTCCCACCCTGCAATAAAGAGAACTTAGCATCAGCATCCATTGTGGATAAAATGTAACACAGCTCCCCCTGCTGTGATGTCACCACTCCAACAGGCTTAAGCTGTGAGCCAAAACAAGGCCCTCCTCCCTCATGGAGCTTTTCCAGGGTATGTTATCATCGTGACAGGAAAAGGCAACGAGCACATCTTATATTCATGGTAGGCAAGTGGACATCACAGGAGCAGCAGGGGCTCTCCACCTGTAGTGCTTACATGCCAGGTGTTTCTGAGTTTTGACTTTTTAAACCGGAGAAACAAATCCTCTGTTTTATTTAAATGTTTTGAGACAGGAGCTCAAACTGTCCGGAACTATGCGGACCAAGCTGGACAGGAACTCAAAGATATCTAGCTGCCTCTCTCCCCAAGGGCTGGGGCTGAGGGCTGCGTGCCGCCATGCCTGGCTTCTATTTTAGTTTTAAATTGAGGGGTCCTCCTTATTATCTGGTGGGCTAAAGGGATTAAGTGTGGATGTGTCTAGTTCCAAAAATGGGCTTTCTTTTTTTTTTATTTGAAGAAACACACTTTAACAGTGAAGAGGAAATGCAAACACTTCTAATTTTATCCAGAGAAGGTTTTTTTTGGCATTTTGTATGTTCATGATCTTTATATTAGAATTTGAATTTTAATATTGTGTATTTTACCTACTATTTTGATTTGACATTAACACTAAAGCCTACAGGGACCAGCCAAGCAACATGAATGAAGACAGTGACATGACAAACTTTAAAATTCCACCCAGTTCTGCAAAGGACAGAGGCTATTTCACTACTGTGGACTCTGCTGCCAGGTCCTCTGGTTTCTTACGTCTCGAAGCTGTATTTTTCAGTGGAAGTCATTATTTTTAAAAAAATAATGACAGTAATAATCAAGTATTATCTGCAGGCTGCGTATGTGGATGCGTTGAATAGTCACCAATACGCTGTCCTGCTCAGTGGTCTTCCATGTTGCCAGTTAGTAATATGCTGTCCTTACTCTGAGGAACTGTGGTCTGGAGAGCACGAGTTACAGTGGTGGCAAGGAGGGACTTGGGTGTGTTTGGAGATGAGCAAGGAACAGCTCTGTGGGGAGGGCAAGCCGGCTGGGTGCTAGGAAGTGACTCAGTCACAGGAGATTGCTGTCAACTGTCACAAGGAAATGAAACTGATAATATTCTATGCATGAGTAAAAGGAAACTAAACGACCAAGATAAATCAATAAAAGGCAACCTTGAAGCTCACAATAAACCAGGCTCTAGTTTGAAAAGGCAAAGTGGATTCGAGAATACACACCAAAGCCGTAGCCTTCGTACTGCTGCCGCTCCCGCTCCATCGTCTGCTTGATGGCGGCCTCCCGAGAGTGGTGCCGCCTTCCCTGCCTGTCCTTGATGCTGTTGTGTAACTCAATCTGCTCCAGCTCACTGCTGAACCGACCCAAATACCTGAAAAATACAAACAAGATCTGACTTAAAATGCCTATATATGTGGGCTTGTACTAATTCATTTAAAATGTAGTGCCCAGGTGGCCCTGTCCTTTGAATAGTGACATCCGCAAATCTCTCATTCCCTTAGCCTTCTCAATAGCTTTCCTGAATAAAAACCCACAGCATGCTGTCTGCTCAACTGAGGCCCTCACACTGAGCCACCTACTAGTTTCGTCTTTAGACTCCAGCGTCTCACCCTTAACATGCGTTCCTACTTCCTCCTGCCCCACCACACCCTCTCCATCCCTTGAGTGGGGACTCAGGACATAGTAAGACATTCTAGGTGGTTTTCAGGCCTCTCTCCCTACTCTGCACCTAAGTTCTACCTAATATCGCCGCAGTCTAGCTCCTGATCAAGCTCCTGTTAGCCAAACAGAGGACAATGGCTGCATCAGCTTCCTGCCAAGTCCTCCAGCAGTGTCACCCCCTTCTCAGGCTGTGGTCTGAAAGCATGATGACCACGTGTGCTTCCTAGAAAGTCCCCCCAGAGCTCCGCATGTCCTTTGATGGTCACCAAATGCTGTTCATAAGCCATTGTCCCTTACAGCACCTGTTCACTAGTGTCTGAACTTGCTATTCTAATCAAATGAAATGTGTGGGGGGGGGGGGGGGCTTAGCTGTCAGCTCCTCTCTCACCCCTGGGCCTTTTAGACACCATTCTCTCAGTCTGAAGACTATTTCAAGCTACTTTACCTCAATGTGCTAACACCCAGAGGGGCCAGTGCAGACAACCCTTCTCCAGGAAGCCTTCCCCAACCCCAGGAAACTAAAACAGGGCCAAGCTGGAATACAAATTTAAGTCTTTTTGTTAAAAACAAAACAAAACAGAACAAAAAAAAAAACCATCTGCTCGTATCCAAGAGGGCAGATCCATCTCTTAAGAACTAGGCTGGAATTCTCTTTCTGATTCTTTGTTCACAATATGGCCCGTATTTACCTTTCAATTAATTCACAGGCATCTTTCTTTGAGTATCTTGTTTTTTTTGTATCCAGTTGACTGTGAAACCACTGAAGCTTGTCACCTATGAAGAAGTACCAAAGATCAGCACTATTTCAATACTTACTCATGAAATTAAGTAACTATAAGGAGCATTACTAAGCATGTTATGCCTAAGAGAGGTGCCAGGTACTATGAAAAGAGAAAACCTGGACATGTCAGTAAAACGTATGAGCAATAAATCTGACCCACAGAAAGACAGAGACGAGGTGGAGGCAGAAAGGAAGGGGGAGAAAAGGGAAAGAGGAAAAAGAGTGAAAGGGAGGGAGGGAGATTGTGCTACCGGCAAAGACTGAATAAACATGTGTGCACCCATATTATTAACCAAGAACCCTCCCTTTGCGCTGTGATACTTAAGCCATTCCTTGCTGTAGATTGCTTCCAGGCTGCTCCCGAGGGCCACACCTTAACTGTTTGCTCTCTAGCGCCTGGCACAGTAGATGATGAAACCTCTGAGAGGTGAGGCCTGTGGGCACTCTTACGTCACCGAGGAGTACCCTTGAAGGAGGTGCTGTAACTCTAGGCCCTCCAGTCTGTCTCTGTTCTGGGACCAGGATAAAGTAAGCATCGTGTTCTAGCACACACCCTCTGCCAGAGCTTTCTGCATTGCTATCAGTCCTAAAGCACCAAGATTGGCTTCACAGACTGAAACCCCCAACTACAACCTAGCCATATCCTTCATAACCGTAGCTGTCAGAAGACAGGACTAACCCTGAGCCAGGCACACACATGGATGTGCAAGTGCACAGGAGTAAAGTTTCTACAAAGCTGAGCTGTATGGAGTACTAGTGCTCTACTCTGAAAGGCTACTTCAAAAAAATCTGATAAAAAGAATAAAGAGAGAAAATGGTTTACAGCAAAAACTTCACCATACTGTAGGCATTGTATGAAGCACTCAGACTACTTACCAATAAGGTTGAGACGCAAGGCCCTCTCAGTCTTCAATCTTGAACCAAAAGGTGCACAGAAATTAGAAATTTTCCAAAGCAGGGGCTTAGAAATCTGTCAAAAATATCGCAAAGAAAAACTTCCCACAGAACTCTGACATTCTTTCACATGTAATAAAAATAAATCTTAACGACAAAGACACACAGATTGCCACAATTATCTTCTAAATCAGTAGGCCAAGTTGTCACTAGAATGTTTCTGCATGCCAGCTGACTCCAGGAAAGCCTGGAGACGGTCAGTCCTGTTCATGCAAACAGAGGCCTGACTGGGTTATGAGTGTTTGCTGCAGCAGCAGCACCTGGAAGAGACTGGGAAACGCTCAGCCCAGTCCCTCAGCAACCTTCTGAGTGGAAAACCCTGCTCTAATAAGCCCCATGGTGCATCTCATGTCAAATGAAGTTTGTGACAGATACAGATGGGCAATGGTAAACTGTTCAGATGTAGTAAATCACGTTAAAAAGAAGGCGGCAAAAGTGCTCAGCCATAAATGAAGAGCTGAGACTTTAAAGCCATTTTCAGACAGTACTGTCACCATACGTCTTTATTTAAAAAAAAAAAAAAGGTGCATCCCCTGAAAAAAAGGAAATTCAACTATGCCATCCCTGTCTCTCATAGAATACATCTAACCAGATCACTGTAAAACAGCCACTGAGCCTTTAGGCCTTAGCCACGGTATCAAATACAATAAAAGTGTGCAAGTTTCCACCAGCAACTATGTGGACGCCTCTTACACTCACTGGAACAGCAAAGATAGTCCAAAATAACAGAAATGATTTCTCTTTGGTCAGTATCTTCCCCCTCAGCCTCAGGTCCTCTCCTCCAGTCTTGTAAGAAACTCTGTATGCAGATTAGAAAATTTCCGAAGCAAGGGTTTAGAAATCTGTTAAAACCACCTCAATGTTCTGCAGCACATTTTTCCTTTTGGTATTTGTGGCAGACTTCTCTCCAAACCCTGCCCAAGTCTGAGACGATAGGCAAGCTAGGCTGCCTCAGTCCTGGGCTGCCTTTTCTTTCCCATCTATTGCACTCATTCAATGATCTAGTCTCCTGGCCCCAATTCACCCAACCCACAAATACTAACCGCTCCCTAACTGTGACATCCCCAACCTGTTGTAGGACACTAGTCCCAAGATATCCAAGCACACATTCCGCGTTTTCTTTGTTATGTCAAATATACACACAGCTGAAATGTTAATACACAGCACAGATGAGATATTAATACACAGCATAGCTGAGATGTTAGTACACAGCACAGCTGAGATACCTTCCTCAGAGGTCTCCTTCCCATTATCTCTCAGCTCTGTTCAAATGTTATTTGACTTCATGAAGAGTCTTCCATGACTCCCATACATAGAGCCTCTCCTCTCCTCTAACCTGTGTTAATTTTTCTTCACTACACTCACCACGAACTGCTCCTTAAACCTATGCTTTAGGTCAGCTCTCTGACACTAGAGGCCTTTTATACCTTGATGAAAGAACTAATGGAGAAATGAGTATTGAAGCAAATGAGGGAGTGGAAACGTGTTAGGTAGACACGTGAAGGAGCTTTCCCCAGTGCACAGCGCTAACTCCACACTTACCTTTCCTTCTTGTCTTGTTTGTGAGACTCTCTTGTAATCTGGGCTGCTTTCCTACTGTACGGATGGATGACTTTTTTTTCTCGTCCTACCATTTTTCCTTTCAGTCCTTTAGGCTAAAAGACAGGACACATGTTGTCAGATACATTAAAAGTGACTCTAGTCACAACATGCTCCTTTGAAGATACAATGAGCCAGAGATGTCATAATAGGAACCAGAAGGAAGGCCATACATTTTATTAATTCCAACAGTCTTTTGTTTCAGCATGACCATAACAGAAATGACCTAATCAGAAATCTCCAATGGCAGTAAGCCAACAGAAATCAACACGGGGAGCCAACACAGCTCAGTGATTCAGCCGTGCCAGCTTGAAGTAGTTCTGAGAACAGATGGAGGAGACTCATGGCTAGAAATGCTGGCTACAACTAAGGACATTTCTAAGGTTAAAGAACACAGAATTTTAGCAGGTGTGGCACATGAAAGAGAATGGGACAATGGCACACGAAAAATCAAAGTTGACCAAACTTGGCTGGTTCCAACCAACACCCTATGAACAATAAAAGCTACTTCAAAATCAGCACACCTAAAAGCAAACAAACCATTTCCCCACCAGAGCCTTATCTGTTAAGGCTTCAAAATTCATTCCTCAAAGGCATATTCAAGATTTTTTTTTTAAACTATGCAACCCTGTATTTTGGTCCATCTATATTATTTAAGAGTCAGATTTAACTTTCTATAAGAGAAACCCAAAATAAAAATGGCTTAATCTAAATAATTTAGTATCTCCTGGTTCGCTTAAGGAAGCAGGCGCCCACCACCCTGTTAGCCCATAACCTCCCTGACAGTCTGCGAGGGCTTAAAACCTTCTCTCTAGCCATAAGTGGAAAAGAAAAACTCAGGAAAGTTGTACCACACCCTTTGCTCATGTTCTACTGACTAAAACTTAGTGTTACATAAAATAAATGAATATATATAATTTTAAATCTCTGAGGAAAAAGACGATTAGGGAACAGGTGTAGTCTCTTCAATATTCACCCCTCTAAAGCCCAAGTAGCTCTGGAAGCTTTTCAAACCTGTCAGTTTCCTTGATTCAACCCACATAACTAGGCATAGGTTGCTCCCTGGGTACACTCTGTTAGACCCTTTCACAAAGAAGCCACAAAACCTCTCTGTCTACAGTGTTAATCCAGTATAGAGTTTCTTTCCCTATTGAAAGAGATCAGCTTGGTCCTAAGCTTTAGCACAGAAAGCAATCTCTTCCAACTTTCTTCTCCAGCATTCATTCACTCTTTCTCCCCTTTCTTACTGAAGCTCATGTCAGAATGCATCACACTGTAACTTGAGACTCCACTTGTTATCTCTGAGATCCTTTCTCCCTTCTCCTTACTAAGACAAAGCTCAAAATAATCCTCCCCAAACTCTCCAGGTAATTAAAATGTCCATCAATTTCTCATTCACACAATTCTCTTAGAAACTGCTCATTTTTGCATTAATCTGATGAGAGAAGACACATCCAAGTCTGAAATCCATCTGTGGTTGGCTATGTATAAAAAATAATTTTAAAACCGTAAGAACACCCCCACACACACACATACACACAGACACGCACGCACGCACGCACGGAGGATAGAGAGGCAAATGAGAAAAGAGATTAAACATCAAACAGCCGGGCAGTGGTGGCGCACGCCTTTAATCCCAGCACTTGGGAGGCAGAGGCAGGCGGATTTCTGAGTTCGAGGCCAGCCTGGTCTACAGAGTGAGTTCCAGGACAGCCAGGGCTACACAGAGAAACCCTGTCTCGAAAAACCAAAAAAAAAAAAAAAAAAAACCCATCAAACATACACATGGTGGAAGGAGAGAACAGACTCTCGCAAATTGTCCTCCGATATCCACACGCACATAAAATCAATTATAAACAATTTCAGATGCTGTGAATGAGGTTTTTATATTGATATACATAAATCGTTCAAGTTACTTATAACTACTGCCTTAAAATACATACAACACAGCATCGTTGCCCGGTAGGAATGGGAGTTGTAGAGGTAGGACTAATGTCAGAATAGGCCACCGAAGATCTGTGGACCGATTCACCTCGTGGGTGACTGTGCCCTGGGCAGAGGTGGGTGGGTCCAGAAAGTGGAATTAGTTAAGTCCCTCAGGAAAACGAGAAACCGGGAGAAGTGGACAACGCCACCTAAAGGGAGTGGAGAAAGCGCGAGAGCACTCCTACTGCGTGGGGTAGGCACCCACGGCCCAGCACCGCCCCAGGCAGCTAGAGGAGTCCCGACCTCTCCCGGGTCCGAGCTTGTACTGCCCGTCCGCCCGACCAGAGCCTCCCGGAGAACCTAATGAGCCGCCCACCATAGCGATGTCCTGGCCACCGAGGCCCCGCGATGTCCAGATGAGAGAATTTCAGACAGGGAAGCCGCAGCGGCTCTCAAGTGAACGCCTTTCCAAACACACGTGGATCCTGGGGGAAACAGATAGGATCGGACCGGAAGGGGAGGGGCTGGTGCTTTCTCTAAAGCGTCCCCAGAAACTGAGACGTGGTGTTTTTCCGCCCGCCTTGGCTTTACAGCCCGGGAGCTGTACACTGGCCCAGAGATTAGAGAGTCGAGCCCAAAGAAGCAGCTTCTGTCTTCTCCTGTTTCTAACTGAAAGGTCGGCCTTGAGCATCTGCCAGGGCGCAGCCCTCCAGGGGCGAGCACCTTGTTAGGAGATAGCGTCACCGGACCTAGAGGTGTCTGCTTCCCAGAGTGGTGGAAAATCAGCCTTCCTTGGATTTTCTCTACCATTTTCTTGCTATATAGCCTCGTTGTTCTGTTTTTGAACAGCATGGTAAAATTTCATAGAAAATCTTACCTAGTAATTATTAATCAAATGCCTAGTACATGCCACACATTGAAGGTACTTTGACAATTTCTCCGCTTTTTGTATAATTCTTATCTGTAGTTTGGGACATAAAGAAGTTAGTATTTCAAATACTATTATGATATAAATTATACCATGAACTAACTGGATTTAACATACACACACAAAAAAAAGGGGGGGGGAGGAGAGGAGTTAGAGAAGGAGCGGGAGGATAAAAAAGAAAGGGAGGACAGGAGTATGGGGGAGTGTTAGGAGAGGGATATGGGAGAAACAGAGGTGGGGGAGGGGGAGAGGCAAAGGATGATGGAGTCCTTGTACCCTATCAGACCACTCTGAAATAAAACTAGAAACCAATAGCAAGAGAAACTACAGGACTTAACACAAATCTTGGACAGGCAACGATACAATTTAAAATGTACAGTGGGTCACTGAAGAAATCAAGAAGAAAATAAAATTCCTAGAAACACGTGAAAATCATAGGCATTCTAGGAGCTAGCTAGAGCGTCCTAAGAGAAAACTGAGTATTTACAATAAAACAAAATCACAGTTTCCTAGTCACTCCTAAACCCAGTAGCTGTAGAAATAAATAAATAAATAAATAAATAAATAAATAAATAAATAAATAAATCTATCGATCATGATTAAAGCAGGACTAGAAATAGAGACCAACAAACCTTCAATACATAGAAATAGCCAACAGTTGTTTTCAATAAAGTATAACAAAATTGATAAACCCCTAGCAAAACTAGCAAAAAGAATGAGGAAGAAATCCCACATTAATAAAAGTAAAAATGAAAGCTGGAGTTGTAACAACAGACTTCAGTGAAATTCAGAGAATCATTATAAAAATACTTTGTAATTTTTATTCCAAAATGCTAATAAACATCAAAGTATTTGATGTACTTCTAAATGTATGACATACCAAGAGCCCTGGAAATATAATACACTAAACATGTTCATCACATGTAATAAGATTAAAGCAGTAATTAAAAGTCTCACCCAAAGAAAAGTCCAGAATCAGATGGACTCATGGCTGAATTCTACCAAACTTTTAAAGAAAGTTCTGATACTAATACTTCTTAAATCATTTCTCAAAATAGAAAATGAAGGGGTACCTAATTCATTCTATGGAACCAGTAATATCTTGAATAAACTTGGATAAAGATATAGCAGTTATAGACTAATATTCCTGGTGAACAAAGTTGCAAACATTGTGAACAAAATAATTGCAAACCAAATACAATTAAAATACATTACATAATGAAGATGTATTCAAAATACATAATATAATTCAAAAATGCATTAAGATTATCATACACCTGACCGAGTACACAAATCAATGAATATAATACACTATACAAATAAACTAAAAGACAGAAATAATATGGCTAGGTTTCAGACCCAGGACATGTAGCTAAGTTGCCTATTTAACATACCAAAGCACACCTGGCCTTCAGGTTCCACCAGCATCCCTCAGTCTCTACCTGTTTCAGGGTATCACTGACATACCTAGCCCTCTGCCCTGAACTTTCCAGCCTAGGGGCTAGGCTGTTCTTCCTCCAGAAGCTCTTTCCTATATAATCCAGACATTTAAGTCTCCCCCTCTCTCCCCTCCCCCGTGTTCTCTCTTCCTTTCTCTGCATTTCCTTTCTTCCTGCCTGCGTATGGTCTTTCTTTCTCTTCCCCTGTCCCTCTGTTTCTGTCCCCGGGGAGACTTCCCTGGCTTCACTCCTTCAGCCAGTGAACCCATCGGAGAGTGCTTCCCAATAAACCTTCCTTTATATACTTTAATTTGGCTTGAATTGGCTCATTTCATGGGTGGAGAAAAACTTATCAAATATGATCACAAAAAGGCATTTAGCAAAGTTTAATGGTAAAATTGATAAAATGAATTAAAGTTCAATGGTAAAAATTATTTTTAAAAAAGTTTCTAGGATTTTATAATAAAAGTCATAGAGAAATTAGAAGCAGATTCAACATATCTCAAAATAATAAATAATATAAACAACAAACATATTAGCAACACTTTAGTATGGGGGAAGGGGATTAAGAATATTTTCTCTAACATCTGGAACAAGACAAGGATGCCCCTTATTGGCACTTATGCAGTATAGTGCTTGAAGTCTAAACTAGACCAATAAGGCAAGAAGAAGGTACAAACTATTAAAAAAATAAAGAAAAGTCAAATTATCTCTATTGACAGATTTATATTATCTATAGCTAAAAGATCTTATAAACTTTACCAGAAAACTCTTAGATCTAGTAGACACTTTCAGTAAACTTGCAGCATACAAAACTGACATAAAAAAGTCAAAGACTTGCATATCTATCAATAATCAACTCATTGGGGAAAATTTAGGAAAATATTCCATTCATAATAGCTTCCAAAAATATAAAGTACTTCAGAACTACCTTAACAAGGGAAGTGAAAGATCTCTACATTGACAACTTCAAGACACACATACAAAAAAAAAAAAAAAAGAAAGAAAAGAAAAGAAAAGAAAAGAAAAGAAAAGAAAAGAAAAGAAAAAGAAAGAAAGAAAGAAACCAAAAAAGAGAGACATGGAAAGACTTTCCATACTTCCATGTTGACAGACCACAATAGCCAGAACAATACTACTGGTAAAGAGCATGATACCTAACCCCAAATTACATCAAAATGCTTTGCCATAAACAGAATATGGCACTGGCACAACGACAGAAATGTTGATCAGTGAAACACAACAGAGGACCCAGGAGTGATCCCTCACAGCTATGGCCATCTGGGTTTTGAGGAAGTTACAGATGGGACACTGGATAGAAGACAGAATTCAGCAATGGAAATGATAACAAAGTGCTTACATCTTCAGAAAAACGCAATCAGGTCTGTATCTTTCACTTTGTAACATGATGTGAAAATCAATTCAAAATGAGCCAAAGACCTTAACTTAAAACCTGAAATGCTAAAACCTCTGGAGGAAAACATAGGAAACACACTTCAGGATGTAGGGATAGGTAGGGAATTTCTGATCTGGACTTCAGGAGCATAGGTACCAAGAATTAGTAAATTGGACTATATATAATTTAAGTTTCTGCACTGTCACAAAAGCCACCAGCAGACTGAACGGACAGCTCACAGACTGGGAGAATAATCTGACAGCTGTGCTTCAGACAGGGAAGCTAATCGTGTTATATCTTGAAAGCTAGTGATGACCTGCATATTCTGCTGTGGCTAAGTCCATGAGGGCAGGCCAGTGAAGAGCCCGGGTTGCTAACGTTCTTCTCAGTTTATTATAAAGGACGAGGAACTAGAAAGTGTAAGTATGGGTTTTCCCACCCACACTCCAGTTCCTGAATAATGAGTCGGAGGCTATTTACTTATCGATAAATACCTAGGCCAACCTCTTCTCGGTTTCATACTTCTGACTTTCTCTGAGTCCAGGTGGTGAAAGTTCCCATGCCTGACTATTTCCCAGAGCTCCTTTCTCCTCCACTGGTTGTCCCCTCTTCTGATCCTGCCTCAGTTTATTGGTCATCAGATTTTTATTTTGACCGATCAGAAGGTGCCTTAAGCAGGGAAGGAAGGACAGGAACAGATCTTCACACATGCATATAAACATTATCCTTACAGGGAAGGGGTAATGGTGAGGCAGGAATGAGGGTGCTGTGCTCTTCACACTACTTCCTGCTGTCTGCGGCCGTCATCCTTGGGGCTCTGTTGATCCTCACAATCATCAGGGGCCATTTGGGAGGTGTGAGCCTCAGGCTCTGTGGCTAGCAGTCGGTAGTCTTGTAACAATAACTGATTAATCATTTGATTAGAGATTTTTTAATCTGTCATTGGAGAAATGCTGAGAAGAAATTTATAAAGCAGGGTGCAATAGTAAACACAGGAAAAAGAGAAGGAGGAGTGTCAGGAAGAGCAATATCCACTTCCGTGTGGGCTTCTCAAAGGCTCGGGATCTGGACGCATTGAGTTCTTCCTTATGGTTTTGAAGGTGTGTTTGAAGTTGTTGGATTCTGTTTTTTGCTATACCCAAATGATTGACAAAGAAGCAGCACCCCTTTGGGAGGGAGAGACAAAGGCCACCTGTTTCAGCTGTAAGAAGTTCTAGTCCCTGTCGGTTTTGGAGTACCGCATCAGTCAGAGAGGCACTTTGTCCATGAAGAGTGAGTGGTTTGGGCCACCAGCTGGAGGTCCTGGATGAACTGGGAAGAAAACTAATGATACAAGATCAGGAACTTGTTAGTTCTGCCGTCCCAGTGGTGCCACCTAAAATTATTCCCGTGACAGCCAGGAGGGGCAAGATTTGTACTGCCCTTTCATTATATTGGGCGGCTATTTCTTTCTCTTTTTTTTGTGGAATTATTTTACAATTTCTTTTTTTTTTCTGGGCATCGACATTCCCTTGCACGTCTTCTGGGTCCCCTTTAAATTTCCTGCCAGCATTTTTATTATCTGGCTATGAAACATTTTACCCTCCATCTTCTAGCCTTTCTTTTAAAATTTTCCAACTCTACTTAATTATTCCTGCAACCTAGGAGACTTCTAACATGACGTTCCTTTTACTATTTTGTTTTATAAATAATCATCTCATCATATAATTTATCTCTTGTCGTCCTGATTTCCTTAATCTCTTTGGGTGGGGGCGATAGTGTGCATATGGAGTCTTGGGGAAATCTATGACATTGTTCCCCATGTGCCATCAGTTGGGGGTCTCTGAAGGAGTAACAGCCAGCAGGGAAATCAACCACAAAAAGGTGAGAATGAAAAGTTGGCACAATTGGACGTGGTCAGTCAGACTGGATCAAAACTTCTAGAGAGTTTGACCAGTAGTTGAATTTTCTTGGACATTTAAAAGCAGTAGAACATTTCAGGGGCAGCGGGGGCGGGAAGGAATCTCCACATGACAATTCTCATAACAAAGCTTCGAGATAGCTATATTGAAATCTCCTTGCCAAATACCCCACCACAGCAAAGGGCCTGGCCTCTCTAGCGTAAGAATGAATTCTACTGACTGGCAAACAATGCTCAGGGCTAGGACCTAAAGGAAAGATTTGTAATAAGCATGAGATGGATTCTATTAATGGCGGATAGAGAGTACACGGGACGGGACCACTTTCACAATGATGAGTTCTACTCACTGAGAGAGGAAGCACAGGATTAGAGCCTAAACAATTCTCAGGATTGAGGGGAAATTCAGGTGGAGGCTGCTGGCTCCTAATAGAATAGCAAAGGCTAACCAGCTTGTTTGACCACGTTCACTCCAGCATCCCAGGTGACCAGGCATTATTCTTCCTCCCTGTGGAAGAAAAGCTCCCTGTGTGCTTAATAATTCTGTTTTTTCCCAGTGATTACTCTACGTTGTGTTTCCTGTAGCCATCCACCTTACCTTTGCAAACGGCATTCTTTCTATCCTAGAAGTTGTTGCTAAGTCAGCTAGCTGGGTTGGGTGTCCAGTGAGTCTCAGAAACCTGTCTGCCTCTAACTCTCCAGAGCTGGGATAACATAGATTCTACATTTCTGTCTCTTCTGGGAACAGGCTTACACAGAAAGCATTGTGTCAATCTAACTATTCCCCTAGTGTTGGAACAGCATCCAAGCATGTAAGTTGTGGGAGGAGAATTCTGAGTGCTTATGAGAAAACTCTAAGTAAACAAGACGAGTCTTGTGACCTCAGTTTTTATAAACCATAGAATTGTTCTTGGAATGTGCTTTTGTGACCCTTCCATGTGCAGCAGATAAGAGTGAGATTACTTCAGATTATTTGTTACAACTGAATATTGTTATTTGTTTATATACCTCTATAGAAAAGGACGTTTTTGCCAAGTGCATCTTGTCCACCACGTGAGGCTTGCTTTTGTGACTGTACACTTTACTCATCTGACCTCTCTTAACCACTGGAGTGACATTGTCTGAATCTCTGAATAAAGTCGGTATTACATGAGACTTTAGTCTGCTTCTATCGGCTCCATCCTCCCAGGTCTGTCTCTACAGCAGAACACCCTAGTCCTCATTTCTTTCTTTCCCCCCTCTCTCCTTATCTCTTCCTGATGCCTGTGGATCCATATGTAGAACTCTCAGCTCCATCTCCAGCACCATGTCTGCCTGGATGCTGCCATGCTTCCTGCCATGATGAAAATGGACTAAATATCTGAACCTGTAAGTCAGCCCCAATTAAATGCCTTTAAAAAAAATAAATAAATAAGAATTGCCTGTAGCCTTGGTGTCTCTTTATAGCAATAGAAATCCTATCTAAGATACTAGGCTAGCAATATGTATCTTTACACTTCAGAATATACATGACTATAGACAAATAGATACTGATATAGACAGATTGGTGGATCAATAGATATGTCTGTATCAATTAGGCATGGGGCCCATGCTTTTCAACTTTTTGAAACTTTCTGACATCACAGGTTTACTCCCCTGTGCTAATTTTCTTTGGACTTGTAACATTAAACTAACCTTGTTGATGGAATCAGCAAACAGGTCCTCTCCTTTGTGCTACGGAAAAGATTCAAAGTAACCACATTTGCATCCTTCCTGGAGGATCTGAAAACAGAAAGTTAATTCAGTCTGTCCTCAGACAAGCGAACAATGGAGAAAGCCTGCCCTCTGCTGGTGGAGAGTTGGAGGCGGCGCATGTAAAGAACGTCTGACTCCTGCTCCCATTAGCTCCAGACATCAGCCAGACCCTATGATCCAGGAGCACAGCCTCACGATGTGGGTTCCTAACTTTTCCAGATCCTCAGAGCTGCCACCTCGCACCCAGCAGTGCCGCACCTGCCTCGCTTCCTTACCACTCTGGTTCAGCCTTCCCAGGAGCAACCTGAAATTACGACTGTACTCCCAACAGCTTAGTCCTTCCAGTTCCTGTTTTTGTTTTTTTCAGGATTGATTTTTAGCAAAATCTGGTCTTCTCTGTCACTTTGTTTTAGTTGTAGAAGTGTAACTTTACTTTTTTCAAAGCCTACTTTTAATGATAGTTCTTAAATGCTTTAACCTCCCTTCTAGCCCACTAGCCATCAGAGATAGTGGAGATGAAAGGATATGGGGAAGTGGACCTGTTTAGAAATGGTTCTTTAGAGCAAATCCTATCTGTGTTGTCAGGAAATCAGCAATTCAGTTCACAGGTCAGGAGTGGCAGCTCGATCCACTCACAAATACTTCACAAGTTCAGTGTGTCAGGATAGCCGCAGCAGTGGCATGAGCTAGCAGGAACAGCCAAGCCTCTGCTGAATCAGTGACATGAGTCTGCAGGAGGGATTAAGACCAGCAGGAACACCAGGATCAGTTCTTGGCTGTGCCTCTCTTGACAAACAGAAGATCAGCGAAGACTTGAGACCAACAAGCGTTGCACAGCTAGCTCCACCGGCAAGGCCCAAGCTTGGCCAAGCCTCCAGTTCCTCTCACAGTCCATTGAGTCCTTTTGTACTTCCTCCACGTGTCTTGTCTCAGCATGGGATTCTGCTCAGCAAAACTTCCTGTGAGTCTGTATCAGCTGACATCACTCTGCCAATCGGCCAAGTCCGCAGAAGCAGCAGGGGGCCACAGAATACCATCAGAAGTTTTTCAATGCCTTTCTCTCTATGGAGTCCCAACAAATGGAGCTAACTACACAATGTAAGGCAGACCAATACATGCATGTTGTTATCAAAGAATCCTTCTTCACGTGTCCTCTCACATGCTTGCTTTAGCAGAGCACCATCCAACACAACCGACTTTCCAAAGAACTCTTAAGTTTCCACTTCAGAGAAGTCCTTTATATTTTCTCATAACACTGGTCCTATATTATATCTGAATAAAATAGTAACTTTTCTTATAACCTGGCTATTATCTATTCTCTCTGGAAATTGAAAGGGGTCTTTTAATGAAACTAGAGGAAGCATTTTAACTAATTAAAGACTTGCTCCTATGTATTGGTCTTATGGTTACTTCACTGTAGTCTGGGGCATTTAACTCAAAGGCATGACAATACCCAAACCCCAAATTTACATATCCAAATAATTTAAATATACCACAAGAAAGTCCTTTACTAGCCATTTAAAACTTGCCTTATTTACATATCCTGAGGAAGGAACCCAACATCTGGTAACCATAGATACCACAAGGAAGATAAATTCTGAGATATAAAAGGCCACAAGCCACTATGACTCTTCCAAGCTCTCCACACAATTCTCACTGTCCTGCTGTGGCACATCACTTAGATGCCGGGCTCCAAACTGCTTCTCTGGTGTCCCCATCTTCATACCTGTCCTCCTGAATTAGGAAGATATCAGACATACTGTGAGTTGCCTTCTCCTTTAACAGGAGTTGAGCTGTCAAGGCTTCTCCCAAATAAGCTGTGATGTTAGCGCCACCTTGTGGTCATAAAGTAACCCCCCAGAACGCACTATACAACTTAAATATATAAAAAAACCTAAATAAAACAAAAAACTAAAACATTTTGCTGCTTTAAAAAATTAATTAGATCTGTATGCACCTATGTGGAAAAGTCCATAGACTTTTTAAGCGTAAGACAATGCATAACAAATTCCATTTACAATAATATGAAGTTGTGTAGGTGCTCATGCATGCTCAAAAAGCTACCTAGAGGCAATTGCAACAAACTGTTCACAATCGGTAAAATTAGGACCCAGAGAGGGAGAGCTCAAAAATGGTCTTTTTATTTCTCCACAATGTTTGATTTTAGGGACAATCTGTATCCTAAGTTCTTTCTAGTTGAAAACTAGATGGAGAACAGTTCACTTTGCTCATCAGAGTGAACAAATGCCGTGTCTTAACGGTAGGTTGATGCAAACGGTAATGTGTGCGTTGGCAGCTGAGGGTGTCTAGCCACTGTTCTACTGCTGGGAAGAGACACCATGACCAAGGCAACTCCTCTAAAAGAAAGCATTGAATTAGGGGCTTGCATCAGACTAACCAGAGGGTTAGTCTGCTATCTCGTTGGGGAGTATGGCAGTAAGCAGGCAGGCAGAGTGCTGAAGGAATAGTTGAGAGCCCTACATCCAGATCCACAGGCAGTCAGAGGAGAGGAAGAAACAGCAGGGCTTGATGTGCGCTTTGTAGCCACAAAGGCCACTCTTAGTGCCACACCTCCTCCAATAATGCCACATCTCCTAATCCTTCCCAAGTAGTTCATTAACTAACTGAGTGCTAAGCATGTGTAGATGTGATTGAAATCACCACAGAAGGCATGCTGCGAATCTCTGGATATCATTAAGGAAGGTGGCAAGGGTCTCAGCTGTTAGGAGCACTACAGCTCCTTCAAAGGACCAGAGCAAGGTTCCAAACATCAGGTTGGACATCTCACAACCACCTGTAACTTCAGTTTCCAGGGATCCCATGCCATCCTCTGGTCTCCACAGGAACCTGCACACATGGATATATATGGACACACATAAAAAATCATGCACACACATAAATAACATATTTTAAAGGAAAAACAGGATGACAAAATGTAAGGTATGGTAGTGTATTTATAATCACAATTTCTGCAACGAGGTGGGAGTCTGAGACAGGAGAATTCCCAGGAACTCACAGGCCAATGAATCTGGTATACACAGCCATGAAAAACAAAGATATTCTGCCTCAAACAAGGTAGAAACACAGGACTAATACTTGAGGCTGCCATTTGACTTCCATATGAGGAGTGTGGCACTGGCACTCACACTCACACACATAGTGTGCAAATATACTCTCTCCTCATTCTCTCCGTCTCAGTCTCTTTCTGCACACACACACGCACACACGCACACATGCACACACACACGCACACACGCACACACACACGCACACACGCACACACACGCACACACGCGCACACGCACACACACACGCACACACGCACACACACACGCACACACGCACACACACACGCACACACACACGCACACACGCACACACACACACACACGCACACACGCACACACATGTAGTGTACAAATATACTCTTTCCTTGTTCTCTCAGCCTCAGTCTCTCTCTCTCTCTACACACACACACACACACACAGGTACACATGTACACACACGTGCACAAGCACACACACTGGTGAAAAAAATACTTTGACATACAAAGAAGGAAGTTCGAGTTGTCCTTAAAAATTAAAAGCCATTTTGTTTAAGGGTAGCTCTGCTAAGCACACCTGTGCATAGTAGGAAAAATCAGCAATTCAGATGAAGTTTGCTCAGTTTGTGTTGCTGACAAATTTGAAGAAAGTTATAAACCTAACACTCTCTGTATATCTTCAGCAATTTATGAAGATGTTTTACATTTCTAACTTGTATTTTGAGTTTGGGGAGTAATGAACATATTGTGTGAATCTCAACAGCTGTTGTCTGGACTGTGTTCTCTCAAAATCCATGTGTGGACGTTCTAATTAATGATACATGAGACTATGACTCCCATTTGGAAGTGAAGTGTGCCTTTGGTATCAGTTCTGATGACCTCATGCTGGAGAAGGGCAGGCGCCTGCTCCAAAGTAACAGGAATCATTATAAAAGGGAGTCTGGACTCAGATCCCTGTAAAAGGATAACCACACATCTATATGGAGATTACATTATAATCAGAAGATAATTTGTTTGGCACTCTTTCTCCCCCTCAAAAGAGGATACACTGACTGCTAACCTCTAGTACAATAGACTGCTAACTTATTTAGAGATCTTTACAGAGACCTAGTACAGAGTCTCTCGGAGTCAATAAAGTTAAAATAATTGGAATGGGCCCTAAGCCAATATAACTGATGTCCTCATAAAAATGGAAAATTGACTGGGGAGATGTCTCAGTCAGCAACATGCTTGCCTTGCAAACACAAGTTCTATTCACAGATCTGTTGTTATTTTTGTTTTTGTTTTTAAAACGCAAACCAAAAAACAAACAAACAAACAACAACAACAACAAAAACATAAAACAGCTTCATGTAGTGGTTCACAGTTGCAAAGTCAGAACTTGGAAAGTAGAAACAGGCAGATTCCTGGGACTCACAGGTCAGCCATCTAGCTACTTGGAAAGTTTCAAGCCAGTGAAAGAACATGTCTCAAAATTTATTTTTTTAAAAGAAGGTGAAGAGGCTTCCGGTTTATGCCTGTGGCCTGTGCCACATGGCTCCATATCCAAATAGCACAGGGAGAGAGCTACCCTCCCAGAAGTGTGGACAAGCCTGTGATCAGGGGTAAGGCCAGTACCACTGTTCAGAGTGACCTGCCCAGAACCTCCAGGAAACAGGGACCTACAAGCCGCTTGGGACAGCAGCCTTCCTGTCTCCTTCTGCAGACGGGGACCCCAGTCTGTGCCACAGAGCTCCATAACTAAATAGCACAGGGAGAAGGCTAGCATCCAGGGAGTGTGGGCAAGCCCGTGAGTGGAGGTAAGAGGGGCGACACTGCTCAGAGGGACCCGCCCTGAATCTGCAGGACACTGAGACAGAGGAACAGCCTGGAACAGGAGACTTCCAGTTTCTGCCTGAGGTCTGTGCCACAAGGCTCCATACCCAAATAGCCCAGGGAAAGAGCTACCCTCCCAAGCGTGTAGACAAGCCTGTGATCAGAAGTAAGGTCAGCACCTCTGCTCAGAGAGACCCATCCAGAACACTCAGGACACAGGGACTGAGGAGGGGCCTTCTGGTTTCCTTCTGAGGCCAGGGAGCTGATCCCGTGACACAGGGCCCCATACTCAGTGCTAGGAGAGAGCTGCTCTCCCAGGAGTGCTGACACACCTTTGAGCCAGGAAGCCCACCACTTCTGTTCAAATTCCTCAATCAAGAGAGACCCTCGCAGAACCATCAGGGCACAGGAACCAAGGAACAGTTGGGGACAGGATCCTTCTGGTTTCTGTCTGTACCCCAAGCTGACCCTGTACCACAGTTCTCCAAACCCAAATTCCTCTCAGAGAGAGCCGGTCCCCAAGGAGTGGCTTGCAGGAGGGACAAGCCACAGTCAGAGACAGCAAGACCAGCTAACACCAGAGATAACCAGATGGTGAAAGGCAAGGGCAAGAACATAAGGAACAGAAGCCAAGGAAAAATGGCATCATCAGAACCCAGTTCTCCTACCACAGTGAGCCCTGGATACCCCAACACGCCAGAAAAGGAAGACTCAGATTTAAAAACACTTCTCATGATGATGATAGAAGGCTTTAAGAAGGAAATAAATAATTCCCTTAAAGAAATACAAGAGAACATACGTAAACAGCTAGAAGCCCTTAAAGAGGAATTACAGGAAAACACAATCAAACAGGAAAAGGAAATGAACAAAACAATCCAGGATCTAAAAATGGAAATATAAACAATAAAGAAATCACAAAGGGAGACAACCCTGGAGATAGAAACTCTAGGAAAGAGATCAGGAGTCATAGATGCAAGCATCACCAACAGAATACAAGAGATAGAAGAGAGAATCTCAGGTGTAGAAGATATCATAAAAAACATTGACACAACAGTCAAATAAAACGCAAAATGCAAAAAGCTCCTAACCCAAAACATCCAGGAAATTCAGGACATAATAAGAAGAACAAACATAAGAATAATAGGTATAGAAGAGAGTGAAGATTCCCAACTTAAAGGGCCAGTAAATATCTTCAACAAAATCATAGAAGAAAACTTCTCTAACCTAAAGAAAGAGATGAACATAAACATTCAAGAAGACTACAGAACTCCAAATAGATTGGACCAGAAAAGAAATTCCTCCTGTCACATAATACTCAAAATATCAAATGCACAAAACAAGGAAAGAATATTAAAAGCAGCAAAAGAAAAAGATCAAGTAACATATAAAGGGAGACCTAACAGAATTACACCAGACACTATGAATTACATCAGAGACTATGAAAGCTAGAAGATCCTGGACAGATATCATATAGACCCTAAGAGAACACAAGTGGCAGCCCAGGCTGCTATACTCAGCAAACCTCTCAATTACCATAGATGGAGAAACCAAAACCAAATTTACACAATATCTTTATATAAACCCAGCCCTACAAAGGATAATAGATGGAAAACACCAACACAAGGAGGGAAACTACACCCTAGAAAAAGCAAGAAAGTAATCTTTCAACAAACCCAAAAGAAGATAGCCACACAAACATAAAAATAACATCAAAAATAACAGGAAGCAACAATCACTAATCCTTAATATCTCTTAACATCAATGGACTCAACTCTCCAATAAAAAGACATAGACTATCAGACTGGACACATAAACAGGACCCAGCACTTTGCTGCATACAGGAAACACATCTCAGGGTTAAAGACAAATACTACCTCAGAGTAAAGGGCTGGTAAAACAATTTTCCAGGCAAATGGTCCCAAGAAACAGGCTGGAGTAGCCATTATAATATCGAATAAAATCAACTTTCAACTAGAGGTCATCTAAAAAGATAAGGAAGTATAGTTCATATTCATAAAAGGAAAAACCTACCAAGAAGAACTCTCAATTCTGAACATCTATGCTCCAAATGCAAGGGCACCCACATTCATAAAAGAAACTTTACTAAAGCTCAAAGCACACATTGCACCTCACTATAATAGTGGGAGACTTCAACATCCTACTCTCATCAATGAACAGATCTTGGAAACACAAATTAAACAGAGACACAGTGAAACTAACATAAGTTATGGACCAAATGGATTTAACAGATATCTATAGAACATTTCATCCTAAATCAAAAAATTATATCTTCTTCTCAGCACCTCATGGTACCTTGTCCAAAATTGACCATATAATTGATCACAAAACAAATCTCAACAGATATAAGAATATTGAAATAATCCCATGCTTCCTATCAGATCACTACGGATTAAGGCTTCTCTTTAATGGCAACAAAAACAACAGAAAGCCCACATACACATGGAAGCTGAACAGTGCTCTACTCTATGATAACTTGGTCAAGGAAGAAATAAAGAAGAAATCAAAGACTTCCTAGAATTTAATGAAAATGAAAGTACAACATACCCAAACTTATGGGACACAATGAAACCAGTGTTAAGAGGAAAACTCATAGCTCTGAGTGCCTCCAAAAAGAAACTGAGCATAAAAAAAAAAAAGAGAGCATACAGTAGCAGCTTAACAGCACACCTGAAAGCTCTAGAACAAAAAGAAGCTAATGCACCCAAGAGCAGTAGAAGGCAAAAGATAATCAAACTCAGGGCTGAAATCAACCAAGTAGAAACAAAAAGAACTATACAAAGAATCAGCAAAACCAAGAGTTGGTTCTTTGAGAAAATCAACAAGATAGATAAACCCTTAGCCAGACTAGCCAGAGGGCACAGAGACAGTATCCAAATTAACAAAATCAGAAATGAAAAGGGAGACATAACTACAGAATCTGAGGAAATTAAAAAAAAAAATCATCAGATCCTACTATAAAAGTCTATACTCAACAAAATTGGAAAATCTGGATGAAATGGACAATTTTCTAGACAGATACCAAATACCAAAGTTAAGTCAGGATCAGATAAACCATCTAAACAATCCCATAACCCCTAAAGAAATAGAAGCAGTCATTAAAGTCTCCCAGCCAAAAAAAGCCCAGGACCAGATGGGTTCACTGCAGAATTCTATTAGACCTTCAAAGAAGACCTAATACCAGTATGCTTCAAACTATTCCACAAAATAGAAACAGAAGGAACACTACCCAATTCCTTCTATGAGGCCACAGTTACACTGACACCAAAACCTCACAAAGACCCAACAAAGAAAGAAAATTACAGACCAATTTCCCTTATGAATATCGATGCAAAAATACTCAATAAAATTCTCGCAAAC
>CM052719.1:50778367-50872942 GCA_028551405.1 Uromys caudimaculatus | reverse complement strand
AAAGAAAGAAAGAAAGAAAGAAAGAAAGAAAGAAAGAAAGAAAGAAAGAAAGAAAGAAAGAAAGAAAGAAAGAAAGAAAGAAAGAAAGAAAAGAAAGAAAGAAAAGAGCAAGAAGCATTGATCCAAGATTGTTTTTATAGTGGACTCTACTCCAAAATCACTCTTAAAAGAAAGAAAGAAATCTGGTATAAAAGAATATATTGTTAGCGTTTGTTCCCTGGATTCAGGTATATGTTTAGGTCAGATTATAGAACCAACAGTAAGAGAAGGATCTGTCAGCATTGAAATATTTGGAAACTTGTGATTTATGTATTTATGGAAACTTTACCTCCATGAATACATTGCATCTTTCTGCATGTTTGTGGTATATATGGGCATGTGTATGTATGTCAGCATGTATACGAGCACATGTGTGTCAAGGTATATGTATGTGGGCATATGTGCAGAGACCATTGGTTGGTACTGGGAGTCTTCCTCATCTTCCTTCCAGAGGCGAAGTCTGAACCGACTTGACTGCTTGGGCTAGCCCGCTTGCTCCAGGGAACCCCTATCTCTACCTCCTATGTGCTGGGATTGCAGTCTGGCCACCACACTGCCAGCCATTATGTGGGTGCTGGGATCTGAACTCCCGTCCTCACGCTTGCATGGCAAGTGTTTTTACTTGGTGAGCCACCTCCTCAGGCTCTGCAGCCTTTAATGCACAAGAAGGTTTTTGTGCCTAGGATTTGTGATAGTCCCTCCTGATGTAGTCAGAAAAGACTTCCTGCCTTTATCTTTCACTTGTGTTTGTTGGACACCCTTCTCTCTCTAATCTAGTTCTTAGACTTTATCTGATGCCCTCTCTGGGTAGCATTGGAAACCAAGTGTACCCTGTCCTAACAGTGGTTCAGGCCACAGCATGGGCTGTCCCCATCCTCTTTATAATAAATTACTGAGTCATTAGAGCCTACCCCCATGAGTGAAGGGTTAAGTTTGTGGCAGTTTCACACACACAGAATCCATGCCTCAATGAGTGACATTATTTCCTGCTAATTCCTGTAAAAACTTCATGATTCCTATCACGATGGCAATCTAGGCCAACTTCTGAAGTTGGTATATAAAGAAAAAAGAATGTTTTTACTGTCTGAAAAGGCAAATGCCTTTTTCAGAATACTTCTAATTGTCTACATAGAATTTCACTAGAAATACTAATAATGTTAATCTACTTTGGAGTAAATGGAAGGACTGAGAATATTAAATTGGGAGAGGTGCTGGAGATAGGACTTCCCGGGTCACTGCTTTGGAGCAGTAACTTAGTCATTATGGTCCCATGGATCAACTTTAGGACCTCAGACTTGGCGCAGGTACCTTTCTTTGCTAAGCCATCCTGCTCTTTTCTCTCTCTTAAGTGCTGGGCTTAAAGGCGTGCGCCAACACTGCCTGGCCATCTTGCTCCTTTTTGAATTCACTGCAACTATCATGTTAGAAAGTCAGGCAAACCGGGCAGTGGTGGGTGGCAGAGACAGGCGGATTTCTGAGTTCGAGGCCAGCCTGGTCTACAGAGTGAGTTCCAGGACAGCCAGGGCTACACAGAGAAACCCTGTCTCGAAAAACCAAAAAAAAAAAAAGAAAGTTAGGCAATCAACATTCTCAATGATTAGAATAACAAAAGCCAAGCTGGAGAGAGGCTCAGCTGTTAATCTTCAAAAAGACATGAGCTTAGTTCCCAATATCTATATTGTCAAAACTTGTTTATCTAGTTCCCTTTTCTGTCCTCAATGTACCAGTGCACACCTTGTGTGCCTTTGTGTGTGCACAGGCACACACATGCACGAGTGTGCACACAAATAAATATTTAGGAAACTTAGCCAAACTCCACACAGCTTAGCCCCTGCCATTCTAGCTGATAGCATCTCTTCTGCCAGACAAGGAACCTATTCTGCTTGACTATGCAGCTGCTGGTTGGAATGCCAGCTCTCTCCAGGTGCAACAGTTGACAGTGCAGATCAGCCCTCCTGGCTCAGCACAGACCTAACCAAACCAAACCTACATCACCATCTAACCAAAGCACAGAATGAGGGTGAAATAAATGGTTTCTGTTCTAAGTCACCACCTTTCGATGCATTTTTATAAAGACCAACTGATGCATTTCATTAGAATAGAGGCAAATTTACTCTTACCCACAGGGTTCTTGGTATCCGTTAAGTGAATTAACAGGATGATAAACCGGCAAAGTGCATGTGACCAGTCACTGGGGGCCCGAGGGATTTGAATGCCTGTGAACAGCTGTTGTGGTGGCCCAAATGACTTGCATGCTCCATGTCTTTGGCTGACTGAGGTGCACATTAAGAGCAGCAGTTTCCATTGGCACCCACATTCAAATCTTTCTCACGTTTTGCAGACTCCAACTTGTGGATTCTTCCAGAATCCAGACTTTAAATCACCCAGCAGAAAAAGAGAGGCCAGAAGTGCAGGGACAGCCCATGTCTCAAAAAAGTACCTCTAATCATCGGGAATAGATCTGGCTGGAGTTTCCATTACTCAGAATTTCAAACTGACTGCACCCGTTCTCTGATGTTCTCTGCTTTCCTCTTTTCAGTTGTGTAAATTAAACAGCACAATGTATACTTTCCTTGATTTCTTTTAGTATTAAAATTAAGTTCTTAAATAAAGTTAAGATGTAAAATTCAGTGTAAATAAGCTATGAGTGATGTGACATGCACTTATAGAAACACATTTCGGCTAACCCAATGCAAAAAGCCAGATCATGACGTTTGAAAACCGTATTAAAAAGGCCCTAGAAGGCAGAGAATCTAGCTTTCTCGGCTTCACAAGTGAAGCGAGGAAACTTTGCTTCAGATACATGATTTTCTTCAACATAACTTCCAGTGAAGAAGGCAGAGCTAGAGACATGGCCTGCCAGCAACTATTAGGCCAGTGTCTGTCATACTAGGTTTGTACCTATCTCTAGAAGTCGCCTACAGCCACAGCCACAGCCACAGCCACAGCCACAGCCACAGCCACAGCCAGCGAACAATTTTGAACTTCCACCAATACCAAGTGCTCTCTGGGGAGTGGGCAACTGGGCTGTGAATAGAGGTGATTCTCTTTCTAAGAGTCACTTTGGTTTCCGTGTGTCCTGGGAAATGTCCCACTGGCACTCAGCTCTGCAGGGAGCCTCAGTCTCTGCTACTCCACAAATATCTTGCTTCCTAATTTAACAACTTTGAATACCAAAGATAAAAAAGGATCTCATTGTGAGTTGCTGGAAAGCAGCAGAAAAAATGTTATCTAATCTCTGTGTGTGAAACTGAATCTCTGATTATCACTCAAATATGTATATATTGAGAGCAGTATAGATGATACAGGCCTGGCTTGTGAAGTTTCAGAGAGAAGCAAAGGCTCTTCCTGGCCTTTTGTGTGAAGAATCTGTGGTGTCCGGTTAGCTGGGGCTGAAGAACTGGCTGTGATTAACAAGAGGACAGTACCGCTCATGTGAAACCTTTCCTTTGCTAGGACAATCGATGCTGGTCAGCTGGAGCTGAAGAATCAACTGTGATTAAGAAGAGACCAGCATCGCTGAGGTGAAGTCTCCTGGGAACTGTTTCCTAAAGGTCAGCACATAGAAGCTGTGTTCTGGAAGTGGCCAAGGGCGTATCCTGTGCTGTGCTGGCAGCTGGACTTGGTAGTGTGAGGGTCACCCACATGGTACTGGTTTTGAAGACACAAAGGGGCCATGAAAAGCAGCTGACGCTTGGCACTGTATGGCAGGGCTGGAGTCCTTGATGAAAGCCCAAGGGAGGTCCTGCAGACCAGTTGTAGCAAGGGACCCCAGCAGTTTTGGAGATGCCAGTGCCATGGGATGTCCACCAAGAATGTCAGCAGCAGTGGAGTGGAGCCAGCTGGAGCCTAGACAACAAGCTGTGTGTGCTGCAGAGGACAGAGCTGGAGAAGTGACCTAAGACTATTGGAGGAGCCTGGAAGACCAGAAGTGAATCCCAGACAATGCACAGTGAGCTATTTACACTGTTGGAGTTTGCTTTCTTCAGAGTGTGACTGTGCTCTACTTCTTCCCTCTTAAACTTTAATTTAACTTAATTTTGATTTTTGCTGTAGCCCTCAGCTAAAAGATGTTAAACTTTTAAAAGAGCACTTGGATATTTTTGAAAAAGAGACTAGATATTTTACAGAGACCAGCATTTTAATGTGTTTGAATTTGTGAGGACGGTGGGACTTTTCGAGTTATTTATGTTTTATGTTGTGATATTAGTATTAATGGGCTATCACGGGCATCAATGAGAAATGAAACGTTCTAATTGAAAAGTGATGTGCTTATGGCGTATTACTCAACTTCTAGAGACAATGACATGATGACAGTTGCAGGAAAATCGATGTGACTAGAACAAAAATTCTCCCTGAGTGAGGTGACCCAGACCCTCGAAGACAAACATAGTATGTCGTCACTTATAAGTGGATATTAGCTGTTAAGTAAAGGATAATCATGCTACAGTCCACAGACCCAGAGAGGCTAAGTAACGAGAGTGACTCAGTGGGCAATGCATGAATCGCCCTGGGAAGGTGGGTGTTGGGGGGGGGGGGCGATGTAGAAACCTAGTACAGTGGGAATTCCCTGGAATCTATGAGTGACCCCAGTGAAGTCTACTAGTAATGAAGGATATGGAGCCCAAAGCACCCATCTTCTTGCCTGTGCAAAGCCTACAGCAGTGGGACTGGACATCAACCCAGTCACAAAACCTCCTATCTACAGTATGTTCTGCCTGCAAAATGCACTGGGGTACTACTGGTGACACAGAATTTGTGCGAGTGGCCAACCAATGGCTGGTCTAATTTGCAGTCCATGCCACAAGAAGGAGCCCACGCCTAACACTGTATGAATGGTCAGAAACCAGAGACAGGACATCCCAGAAACCCAGGATAAAGCCAAATACAACTTGCAAAAAATAAAAATAAAAAATCAACGAAATGATTTCTAGTGATATCCTGCTATACTCATAGATTGCTGCCTAGCCCAACTGTCATCAGAGAAGTATTCTCCAGCTGTTGGGAGTGGGTGCAGACACCCTCAGCCAAACACTAGGCAAAGCCAGAAAAACACTAAAGGAGAAGAGGAAGGATTCTAGGAACCAGAAGAGTCAAGGACATCATGAGAACACAGCTCACAAAGAGTCAACTAAGCAGAGCTCATAGGGGCTCACAGAGACTGAAGTGACAATCATGGACACGGTATGGGCCTGAGCTAGTTCCTCTGCATATATGGTATGGTTGTGTAGCTTGGTGGTCTTGTGTGACTTCTAACAGAGAGAGTGGGGGGTATATCTGACTCCTTTGCCTGTGTTTGGGAACCTTTTGCTCCTACTGGGTTGTCTTGGCCAGCCTTGATATGAGAGTATGTGCCTAGTCTTATCGTAACTTTGCATGCCATGTTTGGTTGATATCCCTGGGAGACCTGATCTTTTTTGAAGGAAAACTGAGGAGTGACTATGGGGGAGAGGAGAGGTGGGGGAGGAGGGTCTGGGAGGAGAGGAGGTAGTGGAAACTATAGTTGGGATACAATGTATGTAAAGAAAAAATTTAAAAGCATTTAGTAATTGAGAGGGGCTCTTTTCTTTCTGTAGATCTGCCAATTTGTGCTATTCCTCCCAGCCTCCTTTCTGGCTGGAAAAATTTTTTTTCTAATGTAAGGAGAAGAAAAACAGAACTTTGACATAAGGGTTTTGTAATTTACTAATTTCCTGCATTCAACTTAAAAAATACATTCTGTTGAGAGAGAGAGAGAGAGAGAGAGAGAGAGAGAGAGAGAGAGAGAGAGAGAGAGAGAAAACAGGAGAAAAGAAAACAAAAGAAAAGAAAACGAGAAAAGAAAAGTGATGTGTTGGTGTGTCAAGTTGACAAGGGGTCAGCTATACTGGTTGTTTAATGTCAACTTGACATAAGCTAGAATCATCTGAGAAGAGGGAAGTTTCTATTCCTGCACAAACATCATGACCAAGATGCAAGTTGGGGAGGAAAGGGTTTATTGAGCTTACACTTCCATGCTGCTGACAATCATGAAAGGAAGTCAGGACTGGAACTCAAGCAGGTCAGGGAGCAGGAGCTGATGCAGAGGCCAAGGAGGAATGCTGCTTACTGGCTTGCTTCTGGCTTGCTCAGCCTGCTTTCCTTTAGAACCCAAGACTACCAGCCCACAGATGGTACCACTCACAAGGGGCCCTCCCCCCTTGATCACTAATTGAGAAAACGCCTTGCCACTGGATCTCATGGAGTCATTTTCTCAACTGAAACTCCTTTCTCTGTGATAACTTCAGCTTGTGTCCGTTCTTTTGTGACTGAGTTACTTTACTCTTAAGGAGAGCATTGGGTGAGACAGTGACGCTCTGCTTTTCATTTAGGCACAGCTGGGTGTCTGCTATTTGGTGAATGCAATTATTTTTTTAAGGTCCTACCTGCAGGAAATGAGTATTCAATCCATAATGTGGCAAAATGGAAGCTATCTTTAACTGATTCAGCTTATAAATGAGTTAATACTGCATGAATGAATTCTAAAATATGTCCTGCCTGTTTCTCTAGAATTTAGACTCTATCTAGGCGTTTCATAGTTTTCTGGTTCTATAAAAGAGTGGTCTGCAAGTCAGCCTCCAGATCTTCTTCCCTTAAACAGTTGTGTGCACCAGGGGCCCCGAAGGCCAGCGCCTTCAAAGGCCATTCTACTCCAGGAAACTCAAGAGTACACACATTCTGTGTGCACCACTGCCCCCAAGTGGACAGGCCTGGGAAGGCTTTAAATGTAATATATTTTGTAGAATCTTTCTTTGTGGCCTGGATAGTGTCCTTCACAAAGGGGGCATGGCTAAAATTTTCAACTACAGTGCTAAGCCACCTCATCAAATTACCCAGCATGAGGACTTCTCGACTGCAGTGTTGCCTTGGACTGGCAAAGAAGCAGCATGTAGGGTGAATTAAATAAGATTTTAAAAATTTCCACTTTTCTTCTTTCTTTTCCTTTTTCATATATATATATATATATATATATATATATATATATATATATATATATATATATATATATTTGAAACAGGGTTCCTGACTATCTTAGAACTCACTTTGTAGACAAGGCTGGCCTTGAATGCAGAGATCTGCCTGCCTCTGCCTCATCAATGCTGGGATTAAAGGTGTGCACAGCCCAGCAGCTCTCCACTTTTCTATCAGTCTGCATTCTCATGTCAGGCACAGCTTGGTGCTCAGTGAGCCTCTGGAAGTCTGACGTGGCCAATGGTACCTGTGCCCCCCTCATAGTTAAGCTTCACCTGGGCCCAACACACCCCACGTCCTAACTTGGGAACCCCAAGTGGCCCAAGCGTTTAGACAGAGTTGATCAGAGAGATAATTGTAGACGTTTAGCTGCAAGTTCTGGCCCTTGCTCAGGTGTCTCACTTGGAGACCTGAGGGAAAGCTAGCCTTTGGAAATGACCCCCTGTGCACCCTTTCATCCCATCAGGAGCTGGGAGGAGGAGGAGCAGGGAAGGTCCTTACCATTGTCGTTACCTTGCTTGATTTCCTCCGCTGTCCGATCTATCAACACGTACAAGGACCACACCACACAGGTGACAGCAATGACGTGGAATGTGACAGAGCAGAATATTTTCCTCCTTTCGCTCGTGGTCATCTGGAGCTTTTCCCACTGCAAACAGAAAGGAATCACTCACTGCCGAGTTTATGACCAGAGCATTTTGCTTTCGCTTTGCATTCCAGACAGGAATCCACAGTGTAAACATCTTGCTATTAATTTACACAATATTGCTATATTCAAGTAAGACTCTGTATTTGGAGAGATATGACATCATCGCTGACAGAGTAAATACAACTTAATTTGTAAGAAATAATTTCCTAGGCTCCAAATGTTAAGCCAGTTTGTAACTCATTCTGCAATAGCAATGAGGTAGGTTTATAGTATTGCATGATTTTAAGTGGTGTGACTGAAGTGCCAGCGCCGGGAGGTGGAGTCAGAGGATGCCAGGGCTCCCTGGCCAGAAGAACTACTGGACTATTGAGTTCCAGGTTCAGTGAGAAACACTGTCACAGAGCTAAACAACTCAGGAGAGAGTGGTAGCAGGAAACATCCAGTGTGAATGATGGGCTTTCACACAACCACGTGTGCGTGTGTGTGGATGCCCGCGCACCCGCGTGTGCACAGGCACACAAACCCAAGTAGCAGTCACATGTACACACACACAATGTGATATTATGGTTTTTAGGAAATATTTCCTTTCAGGCTTCGGCCCATTATTTCATTGTGGTAGCAGGTTATACATAGTGACTGGCAGCTTTCACTACATGGATTACTATCTAAGAGGGCAAGTGTTGCTCGGTTGCTAATGATTGAACAAGGATTTTAGTGGTGGACTGAGAGTCACACAGGGACTTAATGGTTTCTGTTTCCAGATGTATGTACTAGAAATGGAAGGAGCATCTGCTGAGGGCTTTTTCTCAGAATTTGCTACGTAGAAGGTGCTAATGCTCCAACTGTCACTTGTTCCTGAGTCTCACGCCTCAGAAGGCTGGTGGCTGCCCCCTCAGTCAGCAAAAGAAGGAAGGTCACTGCCCCCTCAGTCAGCAAAAGAAGAAAGGTCACAGGCTTTTGATGTAAAGTACATATGCGGCTTGTTCATACTTCAAGCCCAGGCATTCTCAACTTTCAATGTCTCTGTAGCAACAAGGTCACCTTTTCATGCTGGGAATATTTATTTTTGCCTCTTGAGTTTCCGTAGGAAAATCAAGAGATGCATTTTATGAACCAATATGCAAAGCTTTTTTATAAGTCCCAATTCTTTATATTACTATCCCTTCGACTAAGTAAAACTACTTTTGAAGAGTCCCTTCCTTCTCTGTCCTAGCAACATGCAGGATTCAGTGTACAACTCAGTTAAATGCAGGAAGGATAGGCTACATGACACAAAGTTCAGGATCTGCCACCAGCTGGAGATGTGGCTGCTGTTGTTTCCTTTGGACGCTGCTTGTCTCATGCTCAGGCAAAACAAGTATGTGGTAGCAGTCAGGAGAGGGATACAGCTGGAGCCTGGGGGACAGAGATACAGGCTAGGAGGCAGGGATGCAGGAGGGGCAGTGGTCCAGGCTGGGAGGACAGTGTCCATCCTTCTTGCGGCTTGCTACTAACAGGCTAATTCTAGCATGTCTGTTGTGATCCCTGGTAAAGGCTGCCTTTCCAACCTTCTTGATCAAGATAGATCCTGCCAGTGTTGCCAAGGCAACCTTCGCTTGAGCTATCAGTGGCCTGAGACCTGGACATCAAGATTTTGCCTCATGGATACAGAAATTGCCTTTTGATTCTTGTCTTAGTTTTTTTCCCCCTCTTTTCTGTGCAAATACAAATGAATAAATCTCTCCTTAAAAATTGGGACATATCTAAAAAGCAATTTTATGAAATGAAATATATTGTCTAAAATCAGTGAAAAACTAAACTAGGAATGGATAGGGTAGAACCAAATCATTTATAAAGACTCTCATGCCAGACAATAGGAGCTTAGAGGCTATTGCTGACTTATAAAGATTCTCTTGCCAGACAATGGGAGCTCAGAGGCTAACGCATGCTAGTGACATTTTAAGGAGAAGGTGTAATAGGATCATCCACCTTTTCCACTTTATAAATCTTCACAGAACCATTCAGAAATTCACCACACAGTGTAGATGCATGGCCACAGCGCCCTCTGCTGCGTGAAGACTTTATTGCATGTGATATTTTGCACCTAGCCCCACAGAAATCAAGGCGTTTATCAATTGCCATGTCTGCTTAGGTCAGTGTAAAAATCTTTTCAACAGAGTCTGCTGCTAACCATCATAATGACAAAGACATGAAGGAGGGGCAAGTCTCATTTTAGCAAGGTATGAGAGGGCTGAAATGTAATATCCACAATGTTGAAATTGATTCAGTAGCAAGCTTGTTTCATAAAGACTGGATGAAAATAAAGGGAAACACTGCGGCAATTCACATTGCATCTGTCTCTCTTGCCCCTCCATAGAGCAATGCGGGACTTGTGCTCACATTCCCAGATGTGCTGTGGATGTCGGGACATCTCCTGCGGAAGATCTTTCAGTTCTCAGAGCCTTACTCCCCTCATCAGCACCAGGGCACCCATTAGAACTGCAGATCACCCAGCCCCACTGGTAGATAGGGGTGTCTCCAGATAGCCCAGGCTGGCCCTGAATTCACAGTCTTCCAGCCTCAGTCTCTGAAGTGCTGGTCTCATCATGCCTGGCTCCTTTCCCACAATCCTTTAAGTCTCCCACTTTTCTATCTTCCTGTGACTAGTCACATTCTCCTTTATGTCTGGAAAACACATCAACTAAGGTTGGCCAAATCACAGTCACTGAGTACTAGCATCCCTCTGCAGCTGGTCTTGGACACTGGTCGTTTTTATCATCCTTGGTCTTTATTCTCTTGCTGAAGCCCCCAAGCAGTGAAGCATTGAGCAGAATCCTATTATTCCTCTTTCTCTCCCTTTCTCCCTTTCCTTTCCCCTCTTCTCTCCCTCCTAATTTTCCTATGCATCTCTCAAGTTTCTATCATAACCCAGAGTACTTAGGTAATCCGTAGTTTGGTAGCTCAATGGTGCCCTTCAGTGGCACCAGCCCCAGTGGTCTTTAGTATCATTGTGGTTTTTGCACATCCAGAACCATCCTTCAGACTATCGTCATTTCATTTGCATAAATGCAAAGCTGAATTCTAAGTGTTTAAACATTTTCTGGATCTTCTTGTATTATCACCGTGGGGTTTGTCACATCCATCAGGTCTAAGATACATTGCATGCTGCAGACACCATAGCTTAGGAAGACCTTGCAAAGGCTCTGTGTTATGACACACTGGAACAGTTTCTTGAGGCTCCATTCTAGAGCAGTAGCTCTTAAGAGTATTCTCCAGCATCCGTTGGGGATCCAGGGAGCTTGGCAGGAAATCAATAGCAGGTGTGATCTGAGTATTAGCAAGCCCCCCAGTTCCTCTGACGCTCTGAAGTTTGAGATACTCCTGCCTAATTCAGTCCCTTGTGAGACTAGTAGAGTGGTCTTGGTGGAGCATAGAAACAGCATTTGTCATTCCCTATCACGAACTAGTTTAGTAGTTAAGGGAAGGTGACTGAGCCAGCAGAACAATCCAGCTATTTGTCTACAGTGCAAATATACCGTGGTGAGTAGAAGGACATCATGTAACCAGTGAACTTATTTAAAATAAAAAGGTTGACAGTTTGTTTATCGCTGAAACAAGCAGTTTCATTTTAATTTCACTTTTATTTTCCAAATTAACATCAAAATGGCAGAAAAACTTATTAAAATAGACTTGTGTTAGTTAACAGTTTCAAGTGTTTGGGAAGAACCAAACTTTGAGCCTGAACGTTTATGAGGACTAATTCTTGAGATGAAAATCTCCATTCTACCCGCAGCCAACCCTTTAAGAACATCAGAAGAAAAAGTTAACCTTTCAGACCTTGAGTGGAACTGCTAAAAGCTTGCAGGTTACCAGGAAACAGAAAAGCCTGCCTGAGACACAGTGTCTGGTTAAGGTCACTGAGTGACAGAAAGCTACTGTCACAGACAAGTCATACCCAATGTGAACCTGTCCTTTAACAGAACTAAACTTAGCTATCCACACGGGTTCCCTGGCTTTGTCACTGATAACTAAACCCTCATCTGTGAATGCTAATAACTATTTGGTTCCTCTGCACATGGCCTATAGTTGAAGGGGCAGTGTGTGTGTGTGTGTGTGTGTGTGTATGTATCTAGTTCCTCCATTTCTCTCTATAATAGGGATAAGAAAAAAGGGTTTTGTACCACAGAATTGCAAGAAAACTCATCTATAGAAATTTTAAATGGAAACAGGATAAGATGGGACGCATACCCAGAGGGCCTGTGTAGTATTCAAGGAAAATTATTGTGTTACCATTTGAGGAGTTTGTCCAAGTGTTAGTTTAGGGTGTAGTTATTGATGTCTGGTTGAGGTAAAGACCATACTGTAAGCAGTTTTCTATAGAGGAGTGGTTCTGATGCTTTGATTTAATCAGGAATCTCTGTTTACTGATGCTGAAGGTCCTTGGACCCAATTGGTTTTTGATCTATCAATAAAGATGCCAGCAGTCAATGACTGGGCAGAAAGAGGCGGGACTTCCAGGTTCCCACAGGCTAGGAGAGAGGAGAGGGCAGGAAGAGGAGGATCGAGATACTTGGGGGAGAGAGGTGGAACAGACTCAGAGCTACAGATCTTCCAAAATGTAGGTGGAAAGGGAAAGCAGCCCATGGACGGGCAGCCCAAAAGCGTCTTGAGCAGCAAGACCAATGGGCTTCACAGAAGGTAACCAAGCAACTAAGCCGAGGGCAGATTTAGAGGGGTTGAACTGGGAGTGAAGGTAAGGGCACGCTAGCCATGGAAGGCTTAGGAGAGCCCAGCCACAGAGCCAGTAAGGCAGATTAAAAATGAGCTAATGTGTGTCTGTTTCATCTGTGGATCTGAGATAGCTCCTGGGTGGGTACATGCCTGCGACTCACTGGTAACTCAAAGCGGAGCAACAAAAGCTACACGCTACAGTTACTTGTCTTACTAAGAATGATTGCTAAACTTTATTAGAGTAGTTGAGAATCTCAAATCAATACCCTTATGTTGCTATTGGTTGAGTTGAGTCTCCTTTTGCCTTTTGAATTCCCGAGTAACAGGCATTCTACAAACAAGGGATAACAATGACTGCGCTCTGTTCTGGGAGGTTGTCACTGTTACAAGTGGTTTTTAATGCTGCCTGTTGTAATGATTAATGTGGATTGTCGACTTGATGGTATTTGAAATCATGAAAACACATTTCCAGGTAAGAGATTATTTAGATTCAGTTAACTGAAATAGAGAGGTTTACTCTGAGTATGAACAATACAATTCCATAGTCTGGGGTCTCACATTGAAGAAACACACACACAAACACACACACACAGAGAGAGAGAGAGAGAGAGAGAGAGAGAGAGAGAGAGAGAGAGAGAGAGAGAAACAGTGGGAGACAGACAAAGAGAAGAGAGATGGTAAGAGACAGAGAGACAAACAGAGAAACAGTGAGAAAGAGACAGAGACACAGAAAGAGTCAGATAGCAAAACAGTAAGAGACAGAAAGAGTTAGACAGATAGTGAGAGACAGAGACAGAGAGAGAAAGAGAGAAACAGACAGTAAGAGACAGAGAGAGACAGAGACACAGAGAGAGCAAGAGAGCGAGACAGAGACAGACAGACAGAGACAAGCCAAGCACAGGCACTCATTGCTTTTTGCTTCCTGGGTATGGACACCATGTGACCAGTCTCATCCTGTTCCATCTTCCCTGCCATGATGGATTGTATCCCTGAGAACTGTAAGCCAAAATAAATTCTACCATCCATTGCTGTTGTCAGATTTTTTTTCTTGTTTTTTGTTTTGCTTTGTTTTTGTCACAGCAGTAAGGCAGGTCACTAATACAGCCAGGCCACGCAGCCCTGTGGAGGGAGCTGCTTCTCTGTGCACACTCACAGGTCTTGCTGAATTTGTCATTTGTCAAATTTACAGATTTGTAATGCAGTCCAATGTAATGTGATCCAAGTGATGCTAATTGAAAGTTGCTTTGCATATAGTAGGTGGGGTTATCTACAAGATTATATAGTGATGACTTCTTTTTCCGTTAGGAGTCAATAGAATACACTACATATTATCCCCAATGCGCTATTTTGTGTTTTCTTTTACTGAAATGTTAGGGGATGCAAACACACCAAGTTTAGAAATAAAGCTCAATGATAGAGTACTTCGCTAGCGCGCAGGGGGACTGGGGTTCAAGTCCATATGCAAGCGCACATCCCAAGGCATTGATGGGATGCTTGTGGCAAGGTTGTACCCTACATGTGAAGTGTAGACTTGGGCTGCAGTGTGGTGGGAACATCTTGAGTAAGCTATCCCGAGTGCACCTCTACCTTCTATATCCTATACCTTAGCAATTGCACAGCTCCATAGCTTCCTTTGGACGAATAAGAACCAGAAAATGCTCTTCTCAAAAGGTGGTTATCTTGAATCTTTATAGAATCCTCTTAATGTTAAATTTCCTAAACTGTTTGAGGCCCTGAGAGATTATGCTAAGAAGCGCTTGTGTTACAGCACTGTTGTAGCAACAACGATGCTCCTGCACTTGAGACAGAAAAACAGGGAAGTGAGAACAGGCCAAAGACAACTTGTCAAACACCCCAGGGGTTGCTGGAACACCATTCAACCACAGGACAAGCTGTGGTTAGTTAAAGCATGAGCAGCAAGCAGACGCTGAGTGGAGTGGATGCTTGGGTTTGTTTATGGCAGGAGGGACATGGATGGTGTTGGTTAGAGGTGGAACTCAGTGGGGCCCTGAGACACATGGTGTACTCTGATGGTGCAGAAAGGAGTGCCAGTTTGTAGATGAGACACCATCTAAGAGTAAAGCTAATGAATGGAAAGTCGGAGACCAAAAAACCCCAGAGGACACCGAGCAAGAAAGGGGAGCAGTAAAAGAGCGGGGCTAGGGACAGGATGCCTGCTGCTATGAGAGAGCACAGCTCAGACATACACATAGTCACACTTTGGAGAGCCACTGGAGCTGATCTGATGGAGACTGCAGAATCTAGGGTGAAGCAGACACTGACAAAGATCTTTATCTAACCCGGGGCAAGTGACCCACCCTCCTCACATCTCAGTTCCCTCTTTGGTAAAATTGAGGCAGTGAGGGGCCATTTGTACTGTTGGGGCTCAGACCAGAACCCCACACGTGCTGGTCCCGTACTGGGCTATATCCTCAGCCCTGCAACGCTGTCTCATGTGTGGATGAGGTTGTGTCATATACTACACACATAAAAATAGCACACAGTAAATCAGTGCATGAACCAGGGAATCCCAGCTGGCTTATGAAACAAAATTCCATTAGGTCTACAGTAGGCTTTGAGTTGTATTGTTCTCTGAATTTATTTCATTGTAGCTAACTTGGTTTGCCTGCGTCTCCACCATCTCTTTCATTTATACCTTTCCCACTTCACTCATTTACATAGCTTGCTCCATGTCTGCGGACAACTGAATCTGTAAATCTTCAAGTGACTGAAGAACCTACTGTCATTAAGCAAAGTTTGTCAGGAGTTCAGAAGTGTGTAGGCCTCCAATTCATTGTATAAAGTGGCAGAGTGGTTGTATATCACCTATACATACCCTTCTGTATGCTCTAAGTTATCCCCAAATGAATGCAATTCCAAAAAAGGATGCAAGACTAGTTTCCAGGGAGTGATAGCAAGAAAGAGGACGGGAACATGATCATCACACAGGTGTTCTTTTCCTCTGAATAATTTAGATTCATAATTGATGGGATCTGCAGACAACAGAATCTGAGCATTGAAGACAAAGGTTCTGAGTTGTCAACTTTACCTAAAATTTCCTCTCTAAAATATGCATACATTATATAAACCTCCGTTATATATACATTTGTCTGTAAATGTGCACGACCTGATGCTGGATTATCACCGCGTTTTTTTTTTTTTTTTCTTATTCCTTTTCCCCCTATCTCTCCTTTGTTTTCTGCCCAGTTTTGTGCCTGATGTTTTTGAGCAGCATCTTAATGTAGGGGGAAAAGGCGGAGCAAAATTGTCCACTAGAGGGTGCAGTGTCACCATGAAGATGGTTTGTAAGCAGTGTGTGTGTGTGTGTGTGTGTGTGTGTGTGTGTGTGTGTGTGTGTGTGTGTGTGTGTGTGTGTGTTTGTGTGTGAGGGGGGGTACTTTTCATGAACCTATCTCGAGTGACAATAATATATGTGACTTAGACACATCTGCATGGATCTATTGGGTAAGCAGTTAAAATGGCAAATTTCTAGGCTGCATCATGGATTTGTGGCCTGGGGGTAGAAACCTAGGAATCTGCATTATTAATGTGAAGTGCAGATGATTTTCGTGTAGAGTAAAGGCCGAGAGTTGCTTCCCAGAGAAAGGAAGGGTTTAGGGAAATAACTGGACACATAATCATAGTTTTGTATTAGTGATCCTATTCCTCCCTCCTTTTCATAGTCTCCCCCAAACTACCTGTGTCTGAGCTGCCATGATGATATTAAAAACACAAATTAGTTAAAGATCAAATTAACAGATTAAACAAAGTTTCTTTAAAAATGTTGGCTGTTCTGCTTTTTCCCAGAGGTTCTGCCTCAGGCAAAAGATAGATCAGTAACTGTGGTGCTGTGTGCATGGGTGCTTAGTCATGCACGCAGATGTGTAGGGCACACAGGAGAAACTGGATTGCTTTTCTAACATGGCACTGTTTCTCTTCCCTGTGGATTTAAAGACCCTTGGATTCGACAAAGCCATGTGTCAGTTGACCACACTCCCCTGTGGAAGCCATCTCCCATGCTGATTTCTGCCATGTGTGTCTCTTTTGTTCCTGTTCAGGATTCTCCACAGCCTCTGCGGGGTCTACTGGAACTTGGTTGTTCTGTGATCACTCAGTGGTCAAAACCTTGAATGTAGGAGAGCATTTCCATTTACCAAGCAGACTCAGAGACTGGGAGCATTAGGAGACTCTTGGTTTCTTGGGACAGAGATTTTCTATATTGCCTCAGCTGGTCTGAAACTGTGACTGTGACCAAGCTGGTCTCAAATTTGACATAATCATCCTGTTTCTACTTTCCAAGTACTGGGATTGCAGGTATGTACCTCCAGGCCTGGTAAGACATCTATCTATCTATCTATCTATCTATCTATCTATCTATCTATCTATCTATCTATCTTTATTATTATTATTATTGTTGTTGTTGTTGTTTTTGAGACAGGCTGTCCTGGAACTCACTGTATAGAGCTGGCTGGCTGCAGACCCACAGAGCTCTGCCTACCTCCTGGGTCAATTGAAAAAAATATTTTAAATTGCTCACTTTTAATACCTCATTTTCTAGACAAAGAAACCAAGGCTTAGAACATGAAACTAGGGTGAGAGATTTTTTTTTTTTAATTCAGGAGCTAATGAAGAAGTATCACAGTGGACAGGGTTGTTTTAGTTGATGGAAAAGAAAATCACTGGTTAGAGTGGCAGATGTGGAATTTGGAGTGTTTATTAGATTAAGAGACTGGGTAATTGCACATCAATAAGAGATAATAGGCTTTGATGTTATAAGCTCTTATATTGCTTTTCAATGGTAATTCATTGTTAAATATCATTCTAGAATATTCCTTTAGATGGCAGCAAAGAGAGAGGAAAGTTTCTCTTTCCTCACACACACTCACAATAAGCTCAATTCTATGGCCACTCCTTTTGTCTCTGCTTATTTTCATGGATCAAAAGTATTCTTACTTTCCCATCTTGTCCATATTCAATGCTACTGCCACACCTCAATATTGCACAGAATTTAGAGTTGATTTTTTTTTTGGGGGGGCATATAGAATCTTTCTTTTAACCATTTAAGATTTTGAAATAAATCTGAAAATGTATTGGATCTTAAACGAAGCAAGTTCAGTCTTAATGTATAACTTATTGATTCAGGTTTCAGGTCTAGTAACGCTTTTAAATGAATAGTGTCTCAGTTAACACGTCTAAAATCATTCTTCAAAGTATTTTGATACAATTCTTCTCTCATACAATGGATCCCTTCTGGAGTGGATTCTACTTCTCAGGGCTGATTCTCAGCTCACTTTGTATTGGGAGTGATGGTTAGTAATATTGTTTTTTGACAGAATATAGGATCACAGAAGAGACAAGCTCCTGGGCGTGTCTATGAGAGAGTTTCTAGATCGAGATAACTGCAGTGAAAATACCACACTGAATGCCATTGGCACCATTTCATAGGCTGAAGTCTTAGACTGAATAAAAAGGAGAAAGTGGGGCTGGTGTGATGGTACAGAGCACCTATTGCATTGGCTGAGCAAATCCACTGATCTGAGTTCAATCCCTGGTAAGAAGTTGAAGGTGCAAACCAACTCCACAAAGTTGTCATTTGGCCTCTACAGTGACTGACTGCCTTATGCTCCTGTTCTCATGCCTTCCCTGTCACCTCTGTATCTTCAACTCATGAACCAAAACAAACCCTTCTCAGGTTGCTTATTTTGTTGGAAATGGTTTTCTTGTCACAGCAACAGGAAGAGTGACTAACTGAGAGAAAACTGGAAATACTCACTTCTACATGGGAACCGTCACATTTGTGCCAATATTGACATCATCCGAAGGGTAACTCTGTTCCATTCTACCATGGCCAAACTCTTCAGGGAGAAATTGGTTTGCAGGAAGGACAGCCCCAGGGGGCCTCAGGATCTAATTTAGGTGTGAGGATGCCAGAGTGATTTCTCTGGGCCTTAGGGTACTTGTGCCTAGAGACTCCTATAATGGCCCCTTAGGCTTCCATGTTCTATTAGGAATTTCCTGACACCTGGCAACATTCGCCTTCAATAACAGTTCCACTTTTCTGTCTAATGTTTAAGAATATTCTTGGGGGCTAGGACAGTGACCCAGTGGGAGAACATAGGTCTGCCATGTACAAGGCCCTGGATTAAATTCTCAGCATGGAGGGTAAAAAGGAGAAAAAAAGAATTTACTCAAGGAACTCTTATTTGAAAGCACTTATTTAGTAGTCTGTTATATTTTGTCCTTTTCTATTAGAAATCTTATAAAATGAGGTTAACATTGGTTCCTTCTCTATATCATTCATTCCTAGTTATTACTGTGATCTACTATTTATTAATGAATTGATTCGATAAGGAACTGTTTTCTCTACTGAAACGTTAGCTGTTAATCTCCTTGGCATCACTAGATCCCATTTTGGTGGGAGAAATTACTAAATGGTCTGACTTTATTCTTATACTTGCTTCTAATGAAAGTCAGGAAACTGAGGCAGGAGGACTGCCTCAAGTTTGAGCCAATTTGGACTGTTATACAAATTCTAAATCAATTAGAGCTCAGAGTGAGACCCTGGCTCACAAAACAACCAATCAGGGCAAGTGAGATGGCTCAGTAGGTCATCAGCCAGATGACTGGGATTCAATGCCCCAATCCCACATGGTAGAAGGAGAACTGATTCTCATGGGTTATCTTCTGACCTTAACACATGTGCAGTGGCACATGTTTGCACATGTGTGCAAGTACACAAACACACACAAAATTAAAAACTTAAAAAATGATAACCAGTCAAACTACCAACAAACCACCAAAGAGGCAAAGTTCAATTACCAAGTTGAAAATGGAGCATGGCTCTTTAACATTTCCTTCTGAGTATCTCTGGTCTATCGAAGATTATAAATACCTTCTGATAGACTGTGATACAAGGGGAAAGGGCAAGGAATTTTAGATTATCTTAAGCTGAGTAGTATTGTGCGGAACAGAGATTTGGCTGAGGATGTGCACGAGGTGGAAGGGCCAGGAAGAGGAGGAGTGCACAGGTGGTCATGAATGCCTTTGCTCCTCAGTCAGCACTAAGGAGTACAGAGTTCAGGATTGATGTAGGCTGGCTAGTGGGCAGACAGAAGTAGATGATATTCCGGAATATCCTGCATGCAATTTCTTCTAAAGAAGTTTCACAATGACTATGTGACATAGAAACTGATACTATGGGGAACATGGATGTAAGCTGACCTCTTCTGGAGTAAAGGATGAAAGCAGTATGTCTGTCCTTCCTTCTGAGGAGAAGAGGATGGAGAAGTGGAGGGAGGAGGCACAGCTGGGAGAAGGTGGAAAGCCCTGCTTCAAGATGCCTTTCTTCTTTTTGCTGGTGCTGAACTCACCAAATGTGAGGTGAACTCTACCATATGACTAGTCCCTAAGCTCAGAGTCACAAGAAGAGATGCAGGCCAGCCTGAATGAATTATGCAGAAAGAGAAAATAAACTTCAGACTCTTGCAGGAAGGAGACAAGGGATGGGGAAGTCCCAGGTCATGGTGGTCAAACGCTCTACAGCCAAGCAAATCTCCAGTCACATAGAACATGGGTCTTCAAGGTCATCAAAAGGCCATTTGTGTAGTTCTGAGGGTGATGGGGACAGAGTGGGACATGCTTCTAACTCCTACAGTACTCCAGAAGAGACGGAACATGTCCTGATATGACAGTAGGTCTGCTCAAAAATGACTTCTGCTTTGGAGAACACGAATACTCTTACTGGTAAACTCCCCTAGCTTCCTGTCTTCAGACTAAGTGCATATTTATAGCTGCTCTGAGCTCTCTCACTTCCTTTCTTCTTATTTGTGAGCACAGGCGGTCCCTGTACAGTCCAAACAAACCAAGTCCTTCAACTGTTGACCGAATAATAATTTCCCATTTATTTTTCACTTGTCTCTCTTGGTACTGCCTTCTCCACTAGCATGGAAATTTGTGTCTATGTCTTTCACAATGTTATCATTTTTTATCAACTGCCTATTCACTAGAGATAATTTATAAAATTTAGGAATGTAAAACACATAAAAATTACCCATAATTTCATCTGCAATCTTTATCTTTATATGTACATTCAAATATGCTGGAATGTAAGCAATTCAAACCTTTTAAAATGTACTCATAATTTTGTGTCTTTTTGTTTTGTTTTCTTAGCATTTGAAGATGGGGTGGGGACTTGGAGAGTTGCCGATGATTCAGAAAGTAGAAAAACCGTCCCATTGACCTAAGAAGAGGGCAGAGAACTGCAGGAGCAAGTGAGCACATCCACAGCTGGAGGCAGTAATGAGGTCCTTATCAAAGGAGGGTAAACCCTCCAACAGACAGTTGCTTAGGAAGCAGTTGGAGAACAGACCAGCAAAGCACCACTGTGTGAGACAGCATTAAAAGATGATCAAGGAAGAGCAGGGGATGAGAAACAGCAAGGCAGGGGCGAGAAGAAAGACAAATATGTTTTCCTTTCATATACAGAATCTGCATTGAAATACACACACATAGATATGTGATAAGAGATCAAGAGGGCTACATCTGGGAGGAAGGGCACCAGCAAGCAAGGAGGAGGGATGAGGGCAAGTCATGAGGAGAGTGCCTGCAAGCAGCCATGTGTATGTGCATGCAGGTATTATAGTGAAACTCAGTATTTTGTATGTTAATTAAAAAGTTAATAAAAATTAAAAACAAGATAAGGACAGGATCCACACAGGGCTTGAGTCCCATCTCAAAGGCCCCCTGTCCTTTCCTTAAGACTGTCTCTGTTCGGTCTCATGCAGAGCTCAGGAACAGTCATCCAGTGGTTGGCTAACAGGAGTATTTCCTTCCATGTTAGCACACTTCTTCAAGTATGTGCCTGCATGGTCAGGATGCCAAACCCTTTTATGACGCTCCGGGCCTTTGCACATCCAGAGGCCAACCTGAACTATCTAGAGAAAAGTTTTGGAGATACCACCTCTATTCTTAATAAGGAGATGCAAGAAATGAACAATGATATCCCCCCACCCCTGCTTCCTGCTTAGATAGACAACAACCTTATCAAGCTATAATTCCGACATAGACTGGACATCTCAAATTGTAAAAATTTATAGTTTTAACTTGTTTACAACCTTGTGAACATCAATACAATCTGTAAAGCTAAACTATAGGTCACACTTTTATCGAACTTTTGACATCGTGACATGGTGTCATCTGTGAACTTCATGCCTGATAAACACACGGTTGAGTTAAAAAACCAAATCTGGAAGAAAGGAAAATTCATCATGCTTTAAGTTTGTTTATGATTTTCATGTTTGGCTGTGTACACAGCTATCCTGGGCACATTTGGTCCTATGGGCATGTCAGTGGGCATAAGATTTCCTGTTCCCCTTTGTAACCTCTCTCTCTCTCTCTCTCTCTCTCTCTCTCTCTCTCTCTCTCTCTCCAGATTTATTTATTTATTTATTTATTTATTTATTTATTTTATATATATGAGGGTTCTATCTACATGTACACCTGCATGCCAGAAGAGGGTATCAGATTTCATTGGAGATGGTTGTGAGCCACCATGTGGTTGCTGGGAATTGAATTCAGAACCTCTGGAGGAGCAGTCAGTGCTCTTAACCGCTGAGCCATCTCTCCAGCCCTTGTAACTTTTTTGGAGGTTATGCTTTTACTTATTTCTTAGATGGCACCTCACTGTAGAGTGATCTGTTTCAGAAGCATATGCCACTAGGTCTAGCCCCTAATGACACTCTGTCATAGATGTAGAATGATGTAGCCTTCATTCTTTCTGGCTTCCTTTATTTAACAGAATTTCATGGTTACACATGTTGTATCATCTATTCAGCCATTGCTGTAGACTTCTGGAGACCTTCTGATGACGGCCAGCATTTCTTCTAAGTCCTGACTTTTCCTCTCTTAGATACAATTCTTGTACCAGGCTGACATTAGGCAGCTCAAAGTCACGGCCGTCACTGACTTTTTAGTTATTCACTCCGGTTTGCACATCTGTATGAGGCTTCTTTCCTGAATAATTGAAGTTTGCATCTCATTGCTCAAGTAATGAAATAGAGGTCTACAGTGAGCCAATTCTACTACAGCCTGCTTCTTCGGTCCTCACAGCAGTTCACTGAGGTTCTCTCTTCTCTGTTCCTGAAGCAGCTACTTGCGTTCACCTTGATTCCTAGCTTCCAAACTGAACCTGGATCGCTTACTGGATAATGAATGCATTCTTCACATGTTGGTGTGAAGTTTGAAAAGAAAATTGTATTAATTTCACGCTTAACACCTTTCTTTGTCTTCCTATTTTTTTTCCTTGATAGAGTTGAAATTTTTCATCATTAGTGTATAATCTGATAATGGTTTTTCTTTGTTTCTTTCATTCTTTTCAATTTTATGTGTTGGGTATCTTGCTTGTGTGTATGTCTGTGTGCCACTTGAGTGCCTACTGCCTACAAAGGTCAGAAGGAGCATTGGAGTTCCTGAATTCAGAAGCAACAGATAGTTTGGAGCTGCCATGTGGGTGCCTACACTTTATCTTGGGTTTGAGAGCAGTCAGTGATCTTAATCCCTGAGCCATCACTCCAAGCCCCATCTTCTTTCTTGGTAAGCCTACCTATGATCACCTTTAGTAATAACATTCACATTATTGTAATTACATTATTGGTCAAATATCACAACTTTCCTATGATGGCAATCATTTTCTTACCTCCACTTTAGAAAAATGACCATGTGTCGGTGGCCATTTCTCTGCAAATGACAACCATTTTCAATTTCTAAATTGTTCATTTTTATGTCTTTAATGCCTAGAATCGCTTCATCTCTATATCCCAGTGGCAGCCACATTCCCACGATGCATATACAGTTTCAACTTCTGTTCCTGATGAACACATTTTCTAACCCACCCAGACAAATATGTCCTTGCCCCATTCTTTTATTAAACATTCGGTCATATAATATATTTTGTTCATGTTTTTCTCCCACCGACTCCTCCCAGCTCCGTCTTACCTCTTACCTCCCCTTTTACCAACTTCATATTCTCTCAAAAAATTAAAATGAAAACAAATAATCCTTCCCCTCAAAACAAACAAACAAACAAACAGACAAAAGAAAAACAAGTAAAAAATCAAAACAAATCCAAAACCAGTAAGACAAGCAGTGCCCAAACAAACAAACAGAATCCACAGAGTTCATCTTGTATTGGCCAACTACTCCTGGATATGGGGCCTACCCTCAAGTGTGGTGGAACTTATTTATTTATTTGTTATTGATGAAAAGATTTTTCTTCTGCCAGTGGCTATTAACTGTAAATATATTCTTGGTTAGGGATGGGACTTCATGTCTACTTCTTTCTTGGTGCTGTGATGACATCTGGCTTGAACCTGTGCTGCCAGAGGCTCTGTGAGTTCATAAGGGCATCAGGCCTGTTGTGTTAGGAAGATACTACTAACATTTTTGGAAGGCTACAACTTGAGAGGGCTGGAAAGGGCAGCTGTAAAATGTGTTAAGTCTTTTCTTTTTTAAAATTGTATTTATTTATGCCGAGCAGTGGTGGCACACGCCTTTAATCCCAGTACTCAGGAGGCAGAGGCAGGTGGATTTCTGAGTTCGAGGCCAGTCTGGTCTACAGAGTGAGTTCCAGGACAGCCAGGGCTACACAGAGAAACCTTGTCTCGAAAAAAAAAAAAAAGTATTTATTTATGTCTGAGTGTTTTGTATGCATATATGGTATATGTCAGAAGAGGGCATCAGATCCCATTATAGATGGTTATGAGCCACCATGTCATGGCTGGGAATTGAACTCAGGACCTCTGGAAGAACAGCCAGTACACTTAATCACTAAGCAATCTTTCCAGCATCGTATGTTAAATCTTACTGGCTGAACCAGTCAGCATTCTAACACATTGGAGAAAGGGTTCATAAGTGCCCATTCAGTTTCTGGGGAAGAAAGTGGGTTTTCTTTAAGGGTGTGGCCCCTGGTAGATTGACCACAGATCACTGATGGTCCTACACCCAGGAGAATATGGATAAAATGGAATACTTTTCTAAAAATAAAAAGGAGGACATGGAGCTAGGAGAGGGAAGGGTGGGTTCGCGAGGAGTTGGGATGGGGAGGTGGGTGTGATCTAAGTACATTGCATGCCATTGTCAGAGAGCTAGTAAGATAGTTACAAAATATCAAAGCCCTGACTGACAGTTCAGCATTCATGTCTAAAACCAATAATGAAAAGAAAAGAATGTGAAGTCACAAGCAGAGATCATTCTTTGTATTCGTTTTTTAATGAATAAAAATGTTTGGTTTCCATAAAATAACAGCAGCTGAAGGAGCTGACACACGCAACATGAAAGTGTTGTGACCCACTAAGTCTCATACAGAAACTTCATTTGAAGCCATGTTTCTGTTTTAAAACTTCTGGGAATTATACAAGTCAACATGACTACCATTTTAAAAATCAGCTTCTAAGCAAAAATATAAGGGGAAGGAAACCTTATAAATATTTGAAAACTTAACAGGAAATTCAGTCCAAGAGTCCTGGGTGACTAAGAATGAAAAAATCACTAAATGTGATTACTATTAAGCAAAGTGTGGCCTGTGATGTATAGTGTGGAGATTCAGGCCTAAAAATAGCTGTTAAGTCTTCAGAACTAAGTTAGAATCTTTTTTGTTTTTCCTGTGTAGCCTTGGGTGTTCTGGAGCTCAGACTGTAGACCAGGCTTGCCTTGAACTCAGAGATCTGCCTGCCTCTGCCTGCTGAGTGCTACCGCTACCAGGCCTAAATTAGGATCATTAGAATCTTAACCAAACCCACAATTCCCCTTAATAAGAGCTAACACAAAAGGGTCAGGAACCTCTTCCTCTTCTTCCTTTGGGATTTCCTTTAAAACAATTGCAGAAGCTACTGAGGTCTCAGGAGAAATTCCTGCCTTCACCCTTGAATTCAAGTGTGAGTTGATTCTCAGGGAGTTGCGAAGTGACCTCATTTACATGGAAACCGACTCTCACAATGGGTCTTGACTCTTAAGTGTGTGTGTGTGTGTGTGTGTGTGTGTGTGTGTGTGTGTGTGTGTGTGTGTAATATGCAACAGGTGGGTGATACTAATTCCAGAAAATACTTTGTCTTTCCAGCATTTTAATTTCACAAACCACTAGAAAACTGTTAATAACAGTCAATTTACATAGAGATTTAGACAAAATATGCCAACATAGATTCAGCGGTTTCCAAAAAAGAAAAATGTAACCACAAATAGTAAACAGCCTCATTTCTCCTGGGAATTAAGCAACAAGATAAAAATGCCCCGTGATTATTTTAACTTCAATGTTTTAATATACATTTTATTCCTCAGGTCAAATTCTCACTGTAGTGACACACTATCTCATAAAAATAGTAACAGCTTTGTGCATAGAGGGACATATGTGACCCCGAGTTGTATAAGGGATGATTGTGACTTAGGATTTGCAACGTTGGAAATTGTTTTCTAGAGGAGAAAAAAAAAAAAAACTCAGCCAAGTTGGTTGCCTTGACAACGTGGGATGGTTGCATCAAGAAATCCTTGGCAATGCAGGACCTCTGTTATGTCAAGATGGCAAACGATCTACCAGATTAGGTTAAGAGAAAACTAATTCCACAGCAAGGCAGTGTTACCTGACCTATGAAATATTAGTTCTCAGTTTTTATGAGCCTTGTTAGAAGAGATAGAGGCTTTCTGCAGCCAAGGCAGGGAGGGGAATGGGAAGGAACTGGGTTTTACCCTAGTCCGCCCCTTCTCTAAGTCACTGCACGTGTACAAGGAACCCAGGGACTTCTGCAGTGTCTCTGAATGTTGGATGTGTGGAGAAAAATACATCTTGCCCCGATTCTGTTGATTTTCCCAGCGGTCTCCCTTTCAAAGCTTCTCCCTAAGGAATATCACTTGTGCCTATTGCATATTCGTAAATAATGAGCATAAATAAGGATTACTGCACTGAAGGTGGTTATTAGTCACACGGGAGAAAGGCTTGTTAGCAGTCAGTCCAATTACCTGGCAGGGCCAAGGCGAGCTTTATCTGTGAAGTATCAAGCATTTGATAAAAAGTGTTATTGTAAAGCCATGCTACTGAAACAGCTTGCTTCCTTCACTCAGCAAGTGCCTCTTTGTGACACTCTTCAAAGTCCACAGCTCTGATTTGCTGCTTCTAAAAAAAAAGCACCATGAAGCAATTTTGAATCAGAGCTTAGATTTTCCTTTCATAAAACAGCATTTCTTTTCAAAGGTATGTCAGAGCTATGCCTCTCTTTGTCTTCAAGTGCTATATGAATTTTGTTTCTAACATAATTTTATGCTGTGATTCATCTGTTATCAGCCATGGTCCTGAGGGAAGGAGGTGTCCTGTGAGACTGGGCTGTTCTTCGCTTTCTTACTTCTTGGCTTTGAGACTGTGGAAATGAGTTGGGACTAGACGGACACATATTAGGAGCCAAAGAACTGAATCTATAGTGACCAAGTTGAAAAGCACTTAAGCAAGCTTCCGGAAGTTCAGATGACATTCATCATTCATTCAGACAGCAACAGCTCCAAGGTGTGCAGGCCAAGGCAATATTGCCGATGTGCCAATGGCCATGAAGACTAAGAACAGAAAAAAGACTGTTCTAAGCACAGCATACGTGTTCTTTCTTCTGGGTCATAGGCAGGGTGTCCGATCGATGAGTCCACAGTTTCTTCTCAAGGTTAATGTTACTCATTGGCTTGCTCCTCTGTTGCTGGCACTGAATCACCCCAAGCTTGGGACCACACAAAGGGAGCCAATGGATTAATAGGTACAATGTGTGGTGGACGTCTCTTTAGAAGTGATGGTGAATTCATAGAGGTAATGATGACTCAGTGACTCTGTGCCAAGTAGAAATGTAGGCATATTATTTGGCACACATGTAATAGGCAACCTCTGATTCACTGCTGGTGATGAAATTTAGTGCTAATTCAAGAAAAGAATTGGAGCTTGATTTGAAGAGGTGTTGGCTGTGACAATCACGTAGGTCTAAGCAGCTGTTATGCTCTTTAGACTAGTTACATCTTGACCACAGAACATCTCAGTTCAATATTTCTCCTTATCAAACTCCAGTTCTGTACTATTCATCATCATGAAACAAGACTGCTTTATTCATTTATAGCCAGCCCGTTAATGGAAATTACCCATGAGATTCAGCTGTTTTCCACAAACATGAATCTTTTTTCCTCAGCCAACTTCTGAAGGGCTGTTTTTCTGCATCTTCCTGGCCCAAGGTCACCATACTCAATCAACAAGTTTCTTATCTTTTTTTTTTTCATGAAATTGATTCTTGACAGTTGTGATATTGAAGTCTTCCTCACCCAAATTATTCTATAAATCTCTCTCCAGTTGGAATTTATGGCTGGAATTATTCAAACCCTCTTGCAGGTACTAGAATTATCTCTTATACCATTACCAGATTTATTTCAAGATATTAAAACCAACTTACTCCTACTAATTTTTTGATTTTGAGGTTATAATATAATTACATTTCTCCCCTACTCTTCCTCCCTCAAAATACACCTTCCCATATACTCCTCCTTGCTCTTTTAAATGAATGCCCTCATTTTCTTTGTTATTACATGTGTATATGTATATGTATACACACATATATTCTTAAACATAGCCTGCTCAGTCTGTGTAAAGTTACTTGTGTGCGTGTTTTCAGGGCTGACTATTTACTATTATATAATCAGTTGATGGGCTCTTCCCTGGGGAAGACTGTTTCTCCTGTTGTCACCATTCTGAGTTATCAATAATTTTTTGTGGAGGGTTGACAACATTCAGGATTTTCCTTGTCCATTTTGGCATGTTATTCTTACATTCTTGTTCAGCTCAAGTTTAGGCAGTTGTGTTAGTGAGAAAGTACAGGTATAGATCATGATTTGTCCTTATACCCAAAGATCAGCATGTTCTTCACTTCTTAGCAAAGAAACTTTTCTTGCAACAGATGGCGACTAGTATAGGAAACCACAACCAATCAAATCATAGAGTATGGAGGCCAATCAACTCACTTAAAAAACGTCTTTTCCCTCATCCCCATCATAGCCGAATGCAAATTCTCTGAAGTCAGAGAATTTGTGTCTCATTCATTCCTGAAATCTTAGGGGCCACAAATGGCACACAGAAGGTTCTAAGTAAAAGCTTGCTGCTTGAGGAAACTGCACTATGGAATCTTAACCACGCATTCCAAGGACATCTCACTGTGTTCTGTTAGACAACAATGGCAGCCAGTGTCATCTTATAGAGGAGTACAGCCTAGTACATGGTCTTGAGTCTTTCAAGCCATTTGTACCATGAAGAAGACTCAAATTCAAAACTTAACTATAAAACTACTTATGGAAAAAGTAAATTTTCAGCTATAACTTCATATTGAAGTAGTCTTATATGTATATAAACTCCAGCCCTCTTCTGTCTTTGGTCTCGGTCTCTGTCTCTCTGTCTCTGTCCCTCTGTCTGTCTCTGTCCCTCTGTCTGTCTCTGTCTCTCTCTGTGTGTCTCTGTCTCTGTCTCTCCTTCCACAACTAGCCTGCAAAACCTTAAATCTTGTCAGATTATCTTCTCAATGCCAACTAGAAAATGGCTTCCAGCCCATCCAGCCTCATTACTGAGAGTAGGGGGCCCTTTGTCAATGCTTCTGGGTTACACAACAACTGTCAAGAATCACTTGAGTTGGCTCTGCCTTGGCCCTTCTGTCAGCAGAAAAGGAATGGATTCTGGACCCAGAGCTGATTTTTCTGTAGGATACTGTTCCTGCTAACTGTCGAGAGACACATTCTCTCTTCTCTGTATTTTTCCTTTTCATTCCTTTTAAAATGTCTTCCCTCCTTCCTCCTCCCCTTTCATATCTTCAATTTTTCTAGTCTCATCTTTTCATCTTTCTTTTTTAAATGCTGGGAAGGTTCTTGTTTTTCTCATCATGATTTATTCTGCAGAGCATCGTAGAAACATTAACGATTAACTACAGCCAATCAAAAGGCAAAATTGTGGAGCCCAGTCCCAATGGATTCATCTACAAAATGCTTCCACACTCAAGGCTTAGTGAACATTGTAGAAGAAGGGGTGGGAAAACTCTAAGAGCAAGAGGACTTGGGAGTCTCTGTGACCTTATGTCTTCAGGTAAAATCCAAAGCTAAACATGGAAGTTCTTATCAACATGACCACCCAAGCAGGAGCCGAACACAGATGACTTCAGTGAGCATGTTCATCTGGATGAGAAAAGTCCATGGAGCCTCAGACCTGTGCAAAGAACTATAGGCAACTGAGTAAAGCTGAGAGCAGAGGAAGTTGTAGTTGGTCCTTAGGGAGAAGCATACCAATTGGTTGTCTAGGGCCAAATGGGAAGCCCTGAAGATGTACATATAAGTAACACTATATAGACTCAACTGTATTTAGGAATATATATGTACACACACACACACACACACACACACACACACACACACACACACACACACACAGTAACAATGAAAAAAAGCCCTGCAGATTTGAAGGAGGTGATGCATGGGAGGGTGTAGAAGGGGAAAGGGAGGGAAGAAGGATTATGATTAAAACACAGTTTCAAAAATGACAAACAAAAGTATTAAGCTAGTGTGCAGGCTGTTGATTTATATATCAGAGTCCTTCCTTGCACAGCATTTTGTCTTATACAATTTGATGTACTGTGAGCACACCTCCATATATATCTGTTTTTTCTTGTTCTTCTGAATATGTAGGATGCATTCTGTTCTTCACTTTTTAGGTAAGTGAATTACTCACTTTTCATGGCATACATTTTAACTTGGAAGAAAATGTAAAGATAGGCTCATCCTATTTCCTCCTTTCACACATAGAGAAACTGAGGCACAGTAGCTCAAGTGGCTTAAGTATTAGAAGCAGAATAAGTATCTGGTATTCTGAATGCTGACTCAGTCCTTTACTTTTTTTCCCCTGTGACTTTATTGGGAACTGAGCATAGCTCCTGTTTCACACATGCTAGGCGAGTCTTCTGCCTCTGAGCTTCTATGCTCAACCCATGGTTTACTTTTTAGGTAGAGACAGTGAGTTATTAAGTTGCTGAAACACGCTGGGCAGTGGTGGCATACGCCTTTAATCCCAGCACTTGGGAGGCAGAGGCAGGTGGATTTCTGAGTTCGACGCCAGCCTGGTCTACAGAGTGAGTTCCAGGACAGCCAGGACTACACAGAGAAACCCTGTTTCGAAAAACCAAAAAAAAAAAAAAAAAAAAGAAACACATTTTGAACTTTTGAAATTCTTGATTCAGCCATTTGAGTAGCTGGTGTGGCAGATCCCTGCCACCAGACCTGGCTTCTGTCATGGTTTGAACTAGTTCTTAATTAGTGCTATTCCTTTATTTAAAGGTGTTTATCATTCCCTGGGTGTTAAATGATGGAAAAGAATCCCCACTTAAAGGAGGTCTTCATAAGAGAAGTACTTCGTACTGTAGGTAATTATGTTTGTGTTTCACGTTTCCATGCACAGGAACCTCCAGTAGAAAAAGACAGTAACATGCCCCTGCAGTCCCTCATTTCTCCACTAGTGAGAAGGGGCAAGATCCTAGGAGTGAATTGTTTACTGTCTCTCTATCTCCTGCCTTTTTATTTCTATACCTTTAAAATCTACTGTTCTAACAATATTATGGAAAATAAAGTCTACTATTCTATATCTTTCACAAGGGCATGCTATGCTCTCTCTGTGGCTGCTTTGTCCAACTAACTTAGGGTAGATACTTCTGTGTAAGGTAACAAGTGTGGAAAGATTAGGCTACAGGTGGAATGTCTGTGTGAAAGGGTAGAGATAAGGAACTAGTAGACGATACCCCTTACAGAAAAATAAAAAATAGTGACGAGGCTGACTTATGAGAGAATAATTTCCTACTGAAATGATGTTTAGATACTTATTTTGATGTTATTGCATTAGCATATTGATAGGTGTGCAGTGGGGTTGGAACTCATCACTTAAGGTAATCATTTGAAAGTGTTGTTCTTGGGCTGGTTGTGGGTGCTCATAACTACACTTCTAATATCATAATCATAAGTTTGAGGTTAGCCCAGGCTACATAGCAAGACCCCATCTCAAAAAACCGAGGGCTGGAATCTGTAATTTCATGGTATGTACAAGGCCCCAGATTTGACCCAACCAATTGCAAAAATAAATAAATAAATAAATAAATAAATAAATAAATAAATAAATAAATAAATAGATTTTCTCTAGTCTAAAAAGAAAATTGATTAGATTTAAAATATTTGCTTTAAAAACACACTGATATTCAGTAACTTACATATTAAAGAATCTGTCAAAATTCTGATGTTAAGAAATGATATTAGAATAATATATTAAGGAAAATATCCCTACAGCTCTGAGATAAATCTTTAGAGTAATGGTTCTCAACCTGTGTGGGTCCTGACTCCTTTAGGGGATGGAATGACTCTCACAGGAATCACAAAAGGCCACTGGAAAACACAGATGTCTACATTACATTTCATAACAGCAGCAAAATTACAGTTCTGCAGTAGCAACAAAAATAATTTTATGGTTAAGGGTCACAACAACATGATGACCTGTATTAAAGGGGGCCACAGCATTATTGAGAACCACTGAATCAGAGGAAGATTTAAATATTTAAAACTCAGTAAAAAATGACGCTTTAGGGAAATCTTTATTTGCACCTGCGTGTGTGTGCATACCCATATACACTTTAACTTGACTCCCTCATGCTTCGGTGTCATCACGGAATACTGAGTCCCTCACTGAAACCAAGGTCTATGTTTCAAAGTAAAAATCAGAACATATAATGTGTAAGAGAACCTCTGTTTTTAAGCCCTTGGTCTTTGTTGAAATAACAGATGATCTTAACAGTAATTATAATAGAGTTGAGTGACTCCTTTCATATCTAGAATAAGTACAGACAGCTTACTGTTTATTATTATTTTTTAATAATAGGTGACAGCTTTCCAAGAAAGTGAGCACTGATCTGCAGACATTAGGAAAAAAAGAGCTAGAAGAGCTAAATCAATATACAGATACACTCAGTAATAAAGAAGAACTGAAAAATTGTTCAATAGTTATTTAATTAGTGGCTACTTATTCAAAATAGTTTGTGAAATTTCTATAAAATCCTTCTAATAGCCTCAATTCTCTTCCCTTAGTGTCTTGGGTGCCCAACTGTTAAGAGACACCATCTAGATTAGTATGAAGAGCAAAAGAGAAAAAGACAGCCACGTTGTTACCTGGTTATAGATGTTCTTTTATATTCCCTTAACTGAGATGGTTTTGCAAGACGATGCTCTGACAGCCGGCTTGCCTTAAACTCCACTTAAACTACATATACCAATTTCCTCTGCAGTACACTATACTCTCCTATCCTTTCCCAGTCTTCTCTGACTACTCTGATGGTCAGGGGGTTGGTTTGTCTTGCTTATTACTAAACCTTCCTGTTACGGTAGATTCATAGTATAGAGCAGGTTGAGTGAATGTATAGAGCAGGCTGAGCATCATTGGGGTCCTCTTGGAGTGACTACGCAGACGTGGTTTACTGGTAGTGTGAGTTCATATCTGCCTAGAAAGAGGACTATATGTGTATGGAAATTTTATAAATAAAAAGAAATTTACTGACCAGAAAACAATATTTCTATTATAAGCAACCTGTTCTACAATACTGATTCTAGATGACTAGTGTTTCTTTTAAAGACACGATGATAAAAATCCCATGTGACTAACCCCAGGTATCTAACAGAATAAGCCACAAGACACCTGTGTTTTCTGTCTTATGCTCATTTGACAGAAGACATGTAGATAGTGTCATGGACTCACATTGAAACATTATTTTAACTGAAATATCAATTGTAGTTATTGGGGTACCTGTGTGTAATACACACTTGTGTGTATTACGACTAATGAAAAACGGCCAGTTTAATGGAAGAGTCAATGTTTCCATCAAGTTGAAATATTTTATCAAGTTTGTGGTTAGTAGGTTGCTCATTGTGTCCTGTCTATGACAGTCAGCTGCCAGACCCAATTTCTAGGAATGGCACAGTCGGAAAGCAAAGTGAGTAGTGTTTGACACCATCACCAGTAGACAGTGAATAATTTGTTGTGAAAAACATATCTGACATTGGGACAGTGTGAGCTGGAACACAGTGTTCTGAGCCCTTTATATTTCCTCTCAGGTTGGTATAATGATGTCCGTAGCTAAGTGCAAGTGAACAGAACACGTATGCATTGTGCATTATGATCACTGCACACAGTGCAGAGAAAGTTCTGTCTGTGCTTTGGACTAGGACAGAGACAGATGCTCATGGCCTGCAGCCTTGTATGTTTGTGAAGAAATGAAATAGCAAATCTCACATTCTGAGCTTAATCCACAAGAGAACAGCCTGGAGGCAACACATCTTTGTCCGACGAGGGCTTCCAAGAGCTTGGAGTAAAACTGAGAACTTACAAGAATGGGAACCGGAACTCCATGAACCCCAGAATGGGGTCCTAATGTCCATGCACACAAAATCTCTTACTGTTAAAGAGAATAATGAAGAAGGCCACCAGAACCGAAGACAGCCTTTGGTAAACCCAGCAGTGTAGCTCCCTCGGCTCTGTTGTTGTTTAAATTAGAAAAGAGCTAAGTGCAGTGCTGGCTAAGGTTATCTGAGGAATAGAAAATGGTGTTAGCTGCTGACAGCAAGGAGGAAGGAACACCAGACAGACTGATAAGCTTGAAAAAACACCTTTAAAAAGACCGGAGCAAACACAGTGAAGATAAATCTCTTGAATTACTGCATTCACTATTTGGCTGAAAAGTAATTTCTCTGTATACAATGATGCAACTGAGTTTCTGGGAAGAGGATACTAGGTAAAGGGTTTTATCCAGGCTTAAGGAGAAAGAGTCTAGAAAAATTTGTTTTATAAAGATTTCTTTTGAAACATTTCAATCAGAGTCTAAATGAAAACTAGAGATATTTCTTTGCTCAGCCTTGCTCTGTCACTCAGGATGGCATTAACCACTTCATCCTCTGTCCTCAGCTATCTGTGCCTCCAAACTGAGAAAAACGCATGTTATAATCCTTAAAGAGAACCCAAGAGCCAGGTGAGTGTCATGCACCCTACAGTGGGCATAGCATCTTTGGACTGTGAGGTATTAAGTTTGATAAGGTGTCTCTTTTCTTCCCATGTAAAATGGGCTCTAAGTATTTATTTAAAACAAGCTTAACTAGTTAAAGGAAACAAAAAAGTAATTAAATACATGAACTTGAACATTTTATATACTATTTTTATCATGTGGCTTATATGCACAAATATTTCAGGGCAGAACAGAAGTTATCACTAGTACTTGGTGTCTTTGTGAAACTGTCTTAAATCAGCACCTGGCTTCTTATTCGGGTAGATTCAGATTGGGAATCCCAGACTTGAGCCTCAGGATGCAAGTTTAATTTATGCTTCTTAATCAACAGTGTGTACATTGCCAAATTTCACTAACTCATCACTGTGATTTTTTTATTTGTGATTTTTTTGATGTTGCTGGGCTTTGAGAATATTCCTCCTGACCGAGGTAACTAAGAAAGTTAAGGGAACCTTTTACCGATTGTCATAAAAGCAACTGAGCTACCTACTTAAAGATGATAGAGATCTGTTTTCCCTGGAATGAACCCTTGATTTTATTTTGACTTCAAATATTTTCTTTGGCAAACATTAGGCTAACTTGAAGACTTTGCTAACTGTATACTTTGATGTAGCAAGGACAATCAATGATACTGATATCTGTAGAGATGATTAAGCCCCAAGCTCCATCAGCCTATGAAGACTGGCCCCTCCTTATGATGTCATCTTATCTAACTACAATCCCCCACCTCTGCTGATGGTAGATACCCAGAATCATTAGCTAAATTAATTGTTTCATGCATGTGGTATTTAGAATGTTGTAAAGTGTAATGGAATTACTTAGTTGAGAGCAATTAATGGGATGTACTTTAAATATATTCTTATCAGAGGTTATAACTGGCATTCTTTATGAACACTTAAAGACTACCAAAAGAATACTGTTGATGAATTTCAGTGCCATCAGAACAAACCATCTCGAACAGGTTAAAATGCTTCGATATGTTGTTTCGAATCACCCCACAATCTAAAATGATGTTGAAGATACTGCCTCCTATACACCTTTTAAAAGGAAGGAGAATGAGAATTTTAAAATGTTTTCCATAAGTTTTCATTGTCCTGGAAGAATGGTAAGATATACTGATTCCTCATGTCTAGAAGTCCTGCCTTACATTGGGAGAGATATTCATATTCTCTTCCAGGCCACAGCTGTGCAAATATAGGTAGGGACCTCAAGATCCAGGGGTGTGTGTGTGTGTGTGTGTGTGTGTGTGTGTGTGTGTGTGTGTGTGTAAGAAATGCAAAAACTTGAAAGCAAATTGCAGTAGTAACACAGCACTCCTTTCTGAGCCCCACTTCTGTTGTCCATAGGAATACAGTTCCAGCCAATCCAGGTACTGTGGTATCCAAACCAATTTTACTGTGTGAAATTATATAAGAAATAATCACATAATTAAATGTTGATAGCTAATTCTCAAGTTTAACGGCTTAAATAAAACACATCTGTGGGCTGCTGAAGAGTCACATCTATGTTGATGTAAACACTCCCTGTATATATAATGCTATCAAATATGTAGGATGCTTAAATAGCATCCTTTTGTCAACACTTATGGTCAAAAGAAATGTGTTTTTTTTTTTTTTTTGTAAAGAAATTATTCTAGTTCATTAATAAGCAGATAGGTTCCTCTTCAGTTTCAGCAACACATTCACTATGCTGGATATAAGCAACTGTATTTTCTTCTGGTTACAAACAGATTAATTGTAAATTATTGATGATGAAATAGTAAGAAAGAATTGAAGCTGTATTTATGAAGTTACTCTATGCATGCTAGGATAGGGCTTCAGTTCTTCCCCAGGATAATGTTTAATATGTTACACACTCCCAAGTGTGTGTGTGTGTGTGTGTGTGTGTGTGTGTGTGTGTGTGTGTGTGTGTACCGGGAGGGTTAATATAAAAGAGACAACTTGGACATGTTATTTTTCTAGGTCCTTGCTTTCAAATTCAAATATTATGTTTGACTAAGTTGAAATAAAAGTTTTGTGCAGGTAGAGAATAGAAGGGGTTAGGAAGGATGCAGATGCCGTAAAGCAACTTGTAATTGATTCCCTGAGGGACAAGAAGAGAATTCAGAGTCAAAGCACATCATTTAGCTCTTCCAGTACAGTGTCTGCTTAGCATATAAAGCAAAGAGCAGAGTACCCATCATGTTCTGCATCGGCAGTGATTGCGCTGGGACTCAGAGGACCAGAAAGTCACCTTTTGTCATTCAGGTTATCCCAAAGATAAATAATAAAAAATCAATGCATTTCTCCAGAGGTAACTTGTACATAGTTTTGAAATCTGTAAATCATTTAAAGATGAAAAAACCCCATGTATCACAAAAATAGGGCACATTACTCTCCATCTTCATAATTTACAGAATGAATGAAGACTTACAAAGGTTACCTGGCTAGCCTCCCATTAGGCGCCTTGTGGAATAGTCATGCTTACTTTCATCTCTTCTCATTTGGGAGCTCATCATGTTTATTTCCATGCATTGCTCTTTCTATCTGCTTTAGCTCTGCATTTAATTTAAATGAAAAAGTAGCTCTGGGCTTATTCATTATTTAAATTGCAGCACTCACACTCCCTTTGGATATTGAGGTATCTATATACATAGATATGTTTTATATAGATGTAAGGTTGCAGTTAGGGGGCTAAAAGATGAATAAGTTAAATGTTAAATCCCAGGGCTGGAGAATGAATTATCTCCAGCACATTGCCCTTGCAGATGTCCTTAACAAGTGGTCTGTTGGTGACTCAGAAATGTTAACTCTATACTTGGTTCACATCTTACTATCATGTTTTAGAAAAGAATTAACACAGATGAAGAATTTGAAGATGAATTTTATATTTCTTTTGCAACATGATGAACAATATAGAAAATAGTGGCTTTTATTGTAACCCGTTCTAGTGATTTATAAAACATCAGACCAAACATTAAAAGAAGTTAAACATAACTTAGGCCACATCTTATAGAATAGATTGTTCTCTTATTTTGCAATAGTCGACTTTCTAAAAGTTAGGTGAGTCAGGCTATTTAGTAGATCTTATCATCTAGCTGGGAGAACTGACCTCAAAAGAAGACCCTTTTCATGGTTCTCATCAGTTCAATGATCTTGAATTATAAATATATTTTTATATACACACACTTAATATGTAATTCTCTATGCATCTTTGTACATGTGCACCTTTAAAACATCTTGGGAGGATGGCATATACATTAGAACTCACACAATGTGAAACAGAAAAAACGGATTTACCTGCAAAGACATGGCTGTATTTTAGCTATTGAGTCCTTTATAGGACAAGTATCCTCCATGAACAACAGTGGTTTTGGCAGTCTGAAGTCTGAAAGCAAGCCTGCTTTGCAAGTTCCCCTCCCACCCTTAGTATGCAATTACCTTCCGAAGGGGCTTCAGCTTAGTCTCCATTATGAAGTCATACTTGCAGAGCTCACAGCATCGTGTGTCTGAGCTCTTGATCCACTGGTGGAGACAGGACTGGTGGACAAAGCGCAAGGTTCCTGTGCAGCGACAAGGTGTGATGAGTGGGCTCTCTTCATCTCCTTCACAGTGACAGATCCTGGGGAAGGATGTGGCAGAAAACATGAGTTCTCCCAGAGTACATGGTGCACCGCTGGAGATCTGCCTTTGCATCAGGCTGTATTAGAAACTTTAACCTATAGTCTGAAATTCATGGTCTTTTCACTGGGCTCAAGTCATATGATAAGGCAATATATATATATATATACACACCCCAGAAACACATTTATTTCTTTCTGAGAGTGAGCCAATTTAAAGAGCAAATCTATTGAGCTTAGTCTGTTTAAAAGGTTACTGTCTATAGTGTTTCAAACATAAAGGTCATGACTTAGAAGTATCCCAAAGATGTATGGTGGTACATACTTTAAACCCAGAACTAGGGAGGCAGAGGCAGAGGTGGAGGCGGAGGCAGAGGCAGGGGATCACTCCAAGTTTGACACCAGCCTGGTCTATAAATTGGTCCAGGACCGCCAGGAACATATAGTAATATATTGTCTTAAATAAGTAAATAAGTAAATAAGTAAATAAATAAATAAATAAATAAATAAATAAATAAATAAATAAGGGAACCCCCCTGAAAACATGTTTAAAATAATTTTTTAGTTTGATAATGCCACCATGTTATTTTGATGCCAGAATTACAGGGTCACATTGTTTAGTTTACAAGTATGGGATCTTACTACTGTGGAAGAATTTTGAAAAACTTTAAAGTGAAACCACATTATAAAGTTAATACTGAAAGTCTATCCTGAATATATCATCAATTTCTTAGGAAAATGCACATTGATTAGGTCACAAGGAACATTCACAAAAATTTCTGGTCCCATAAAATTCTAGTTTAGTAAATCCTACTGTTTGAAAATGCTGATATTTCTGTCTATAAATTCAGAGTTCCAATAGTTTCTGGATTCAGGTGAATTTTGGTTACACAGATTTATGACCTGTAAATTTGTTGCTATTCTCACTTTCATATTTTAGAGAGTTTTCTCCTTGAATGAGGCAAATTGTTCATAATTCTACACAGTTAATTAAAAGCTTAGCCCTTGGCTGGAGGGATAGGTCACTGGAGAAAGCAGTGGCCCTACAAGTGTTGGGACCTCAGCTAGAATCCCCAGGACCCACATAGAGCTGCGTGTGGGAGTGAGTCTGTAACCCCAGCTAGGGCAAAATGGGAGGGGTGTATCCTTGGAGGCTTGTGGAACAGCTGTAATTAACAGCTAAGGGGTCCCGTGTCAAACAAGGTGAAGGTGATGGCTCACACCTCACCTCCTCTAACCTTTACCTATGTACTGCACAAATGTACCTGAACTCACATACATGAATACGCATGCATATTCATGGACCTGCATCATATACACACATGGAAAACAAAAATTCTTAGACCTTCAAAAAGCCAATAATTTAACCAGCTGTTGAGAGTTGTTAACAAACTTAATTAGAAATACTGCTTTTTGCATATTCAAAATGTAAGCACCAAACATAATATTTAAAACCTTTAAGTCTGCATAATTACTCATGGACAGGCTAGAAAAACCACATAAATCATTTTCTGCTAGTGCCTTATAGGTGTATACACTTCTTCAGAAGCAGGAGTTTTGAAGAGTGGATTAAGATTCTACTCAATATATCTTGTCTCCCTTGAGGACTAGAAGAAGTAAGGTGGTTTCTCTCATAGCTAGTGCAGGAAGGTAGAGGAATTGAAACCCTATGGTCTACCAACCTTAGAAAGAAAATATGTATGACAGAGTACATGCGTAATCTGTATTTATTTCTTAAGTAAAAACATAGCTCAAGAGCACTGACTTCTGTACCTTGAGGTGGGAGTTGTTGGATGAGAACGGGTTCATAGTCAGTGCCCCCCTTTTCCTAGTTGAGTTAGGAAGTTACAGATCATCTGTGTATCTTGTATAAAAAGCCAACATAGTGTACGAAAACAAAACATTATCTGCGTGGCCATTTTTAGTGCCAAATCCTATAACATCTCCTTTATCCATACCTAGGACACAGAAACTGAGTTTGCCATTCTTTGCATTAAGCTGATGTCAACACAGCATCACAGCACAGGACTCCCTGGGTGTTGGTTGAATAGTTAAATGCACCATCCTATAAAAGTGGCAAGTGTTACTTGTATGTGCATTTTCAGGATTGACCATCTCATACTGGACAACAAATTGGTGTGCTTTTCCCTGGGAAGGACCACCGCTCCTAGGTCCAGCCTCCATCAATTGCCAGTTGTTCTTTGTGTCGAGTTGAGGCCTCATGGACTTTTCTCCATCCACTTTGTCAAGTGTACTGTTGTATTCTTGAACTCAACAGGTTATATTTAGGAATATATCTGTATGTTCAAATATATTTATGCATACAATAACAATGGAAAAAGAGACTATGAATGTGAAGGGTAGAGGAAGGGTATATGAGAAACTTTGGAAGGAAGAAGGGGAAAGGGAGATTATAATTAAATTTCAATCTCAACACTAGTAACAATAATAAAACAAAACAAAGCAAATTAAGAAGGGAAACAAAGTTTCCATTTGCACAGAATTTGATTATAATTTTATTTTTATAGCCACTGAAGTACAGAGAATAAGAAATCACAAAGAATAATAGGTGATATTCTCCCACCTTCCAAATTAGTTGTTTTAAATTAGCATACAAAATAAGGGGCTTCATTATGGCGGTTTCAAGCATTCACCTTTCTGTTGCTCCTCCCTTGACCCCTCTTCCCCATCTCCCTTCCCCTCCCACTGGTCCCTTTTCTCCCTACAATGATTCTCTTCTGCTTTCATGTCACACATGCTCTGTCATCCTTTTCCCCCTTTCCTTTAAGATGTTTTTCTGCTCTCGTGTCCCCCTTCTAGTTTCATGACATACACTCTTTCGCATATAGAACGCTCCCACATTTTCAATAAAGATTAAGCTCTAGGATTCATGTGTCACAGAAAGCATGTGATATTTGCCATTCTGATTCTTAGCAGTTTTATTTTTGCTCAAAAGTAAATATCATTTTCATCCATTTCCTTTACAAATGCCACGATTTAATTTTTTATGGATGAAAACCATGACACTGTGCATATGTACCATATTTTTTTATTATTTCATCTATTGGTGGCATTTATACTTTATCTATTATGGATAGAGCAGTAATAAACCCAGATGTGCAAGATGTGTTTGATGTGTTTTGGAATAGCTGGAAGAGTGGTATAGCTGGATAATATGGTGGTCCTACTTTTAGTTTTCTGAGCGCTCTTTATACTGATGGCCACAGGGAAGGCACAAGTTTAACTACTACCAGCAGTGAACAGAGTTGTTCCCTTCACCCCATCCCAAGCATACTAGTATTGCTTATGCTCTTGACTGTAGTTATTCTGCCTAAGGTAAGATCCCATCAGTGTTGAGAATGGAGACCAGGTCTTCTGTAACAGCAACAAGCACTCTTATGGCTGAGCCATCTCCTCAACCCCTAAGAACATTTCAATGTAGAGTTTTTGGGACTGAGTTTGCAGTCCCCTACCTTAAAGTGTTCATGGCTTTTTGGTTTTAAGGCCAGTGTACAACAGCAGTGACACAGTATGTGCCACAAATAAATCACCCTAATCCTTTTCTTCTTTAACCAAGGAATTCAGGGAAAGATTAAACACAGAAGTAAAAAAGAAAATCACAATGCAAATGCAATCGTCCTTGGTGTGGCTTCCTCACTGCTTCTGTGGGCAAAGGTTCTTACTTGAAAAAAGAATTTAGAAGTTTATGCCATGTGATAATTCCTCACTGAAAAGGAAGATTGTGTCAAATGCTCTACAGCTGCCAAAAGACTCTCAGTCTCTGACTCTTCCTGACGTGAAAAAAGAAATTTATTCATAAGTAGCTTTAAACAAAGACCTAGCTGATTACCGAGCTCAATCTGACCTTGCCAGCTTACTGATTATGGTCCAACTTCTGTCTTAAAATGTCTCTCTTTTTAGAAAAATCTTGTTAAAAGCTTTCCCCGAGGCAATCCAGCAATAGCCTTTTCTCATAAAATTAAAATTATTTCCCACAGGGAAAAATCAAAAGCTTGATGTGTTTTCCTTTCCATTTTACACAATGTACATTTGCATGTTTTTAGTGTTTTGAAATTTTTCTAAATTATCCAGTCCAAATTGTACCCCAAGAGTCTTCTTAAGGTAAGCTTAGATTATTCTGAATAAATTTCAGAGCCAAATATCAACTTCAAACCTCTAATAAAAATAAAAAAATAATGTGATAGTGCAATTAAGGAAATAATTAAACAGTTTTAAAATTGTACCTCACACAAATCATAATTGCTACATTATAGATGAAAACATCTCAAAGAAAACACAAACCGGTTTTCCCCTACAGAATGATTGTGCAAAGAAGGTGATTTCAATGCTGTAATAAAATCATAGTTTAAAATATTTGTGATGTGAGGCACTTTTATCTGATGAGAACTTGAAGCTGGGGATTCAGTGAGTCTATGAAGCTGTTCTTGATTCACGTTGGTATCTGACATTCAGAGACAAGAACAAGCAGATTCACTTGGCATATTAGTATCTTCAGTATCTGTCTCCAATGTAGTCAGTGCACGTTGATTTTTATTTATATAAGACTTGAATCAATGGATAATTTCTCATAACCTTATGCAAACAAAAGACAACAATGCTGTGGGGCAAACTACAATTGAATTATTCTGTGGCCACCATGTGCTTTTATCCTCATTGCTTTTGTGTTTGAGTCGAAAGGAAGGCTGTCTTTATTTTGGGCCTTATGTATCTTGAAAACGTTAAAAATTACATCTATTATTGGTATTACCATTATTATTATTAGTGTGTATGGGGAGGAGGTCGTGTGTATGTATGTGGTAGGTAACTAGCTGTGGAGGCTTTAGGCAAGCTCCTGGTGTCAGCTGCCTCCTTCTACCATGTGGGATTCTGGGACTGAACTCAGGCTGGCCTTCTTGGAGGCAAGTACCTTTATGAGCCATCTGATGGCCCAGTCCCTAAATATCTTAAATGACTTCAAATCTCATTTGCTCCCTTGTCAATCCCCCTTGCCTCACTCAGAATATTTGTTTATTTTTTATAAATAAAAACACTTAAATTCATCCCTGAGATCATTGTAGAAGTCTTCATTAACTCTAAAGTCAACCTAGGTGTCCATTAAGCAATGAATGGGTACAGAAAATGTGGCAGAAATGAACAATGGAGTTTTCTTCATTAGGGTCCCCAAATTTCTATCCGATATTACATGCCAATTTTACTCTTTCTGTTTTGTCAAACAGAAGTTTGTAGACAAACTTCCTAAGTCTGCCTATGTGATTACTTGTTTCTATTTTTCTCCATACCTTCTTTAACTAAATTATTTTTAAACAGCAATGTGGATATTTCTAGGCTTGAAAGAGTTCAAACCCAAGCACTAAGAGTTTGGTATTTTAAAAATAAATGGAGTGTAAAGTGACTGAAGTTTTAAAAGTTCATGAGTTGAATTAGCTTCTGGTTGACAGAATTAGGATGCTCAATAAGTGTTGATGATGTTCGTACTGTGCTTTAGGGTCGGCAACTAAAACAAGATTTTTATGTTGAGTTATGCCTTCTCAGAGGGTCTAGTAGTAATAAAAGCATTAGTAAGTAAAGATTAATGCAGTGTGAGCAGGAATGTGAAAAGGAGCAAGGACAGGGAAATGGGATGGTTTTGTGGGAGGAAAGGGAAGATAGAATTGATGTGATTATATTATCATTTCCAAAAATAAAAGAAATAAATTTTAAAACTTAAAAAAAGTTTGGTATTCATTTACAAACTAATTTTTCTAATATTTAAAGGTATATTTTTAAAAATCTATCTATCATCTATCTATCTATCTATCTATCTATCTATCTATTTATCAATCTATCTATTTTTCTATCATGTGTGTGTGTGTGTGTGTGTGTGTGTGTGTGTGTGTGTGTGTGTGTGCGCGTGTGTGGGCATCCCAGGGACACAACTCAGGTTGTCAGTCAGGCTTAACAGGAGGCACTTTACCTGCTAAGCCAGTCTCCATAAACTGATTTTTCTAAGCCCCAAAAGTTATTGTAAATATTTTTTGGGTGGAAGCATAATGAAAGGCACTAAGGCAGTGTTGAGACATTAGTGGCAAAGCAAATAATTGAAGGGATAGCCTTTCTCTGCCTGGTGTCTCTATTACAGTCTCCACTCCAGGGTAACACAGTAGGGAGAGAAGAGACTTGGGAACATTTTATTTTTAATTTAATCTTTAACAGGAAGTCTTTGAGGTTGTTCACAGGTAGAAGTGGAGGTGCCACGGAGAATTAGCCATTAAACCACAGACAAGGAAAGGCTTGGTTATTAAACAACAGAAACAAAAACAAAACAAAACAAACAAAAAACAAACAAACAAAAAAAACCCCCAAAAACAAAGCATTCAGAAAGAAGGGATAGAAATATCTTTGCGCATAGGTAAGTATCCATGGGATGGACACAGACATCTTTTTACCGAGAACAAAAAGTAGAAGAAGAAATAGCAGGTAGAGAAGAGAGGGTGGGAGAGACAGGTGTGAGGGGTCCAGCTACCTCTTACTACAGAGGATCTAACATGAGTGTACACCCAACGTAAGGGAAGAAAACCCAGGGTTAAGGTCACATACAGGCTGCAAATAATTAGACAAAGCTGCCTGGAAAAAAGAGATGGGAAGTTAACCAAGCATGGGTGTAAGACTGTGGCCCAGCCTTGAGGTCCCTGGGGGAGACTAGATCGTGGGGATTTATAGTAAACACTGCTCATATTGTGGAGTAATGTGTCAGCACTGAGTAAGAGAGGACTCTTGCACATGCAAGTGTCCCCACATTACTGGTTTAGACACAGAAAAGACACGGAAGAAAGCTCCGGCACATGAGAAGATACTTGTGAGGACTCTCGTCCTAAGCCTTGACTCTGAGCAGGTGCACAAGTGAAACTCTTGGTTTCTAGTTACTGTAATATGAGAACATGTGATCTTGGGGACCTGGAGGTCATGAGGTATGTGAAGAACTGGTGACAGAACTGGGGGCACTTGAGAATAACTGTGTGTGCAGGAAGATCATGTTTCTCATGGAGAGCGCCCTAGGTTTTCAGCTGTACTCGTTCCACATAGGTAAAGGAAAATAATAGTATACAGAGTTATTTAGTACTTGGGTTTCAGAAGTAAATCAGATCCTGATACCCTCACCCTTTGTGCCAGTAAGTCAGGAAAATTCTCAGCTTGCTTATTTGAAATAAGTTTGAATAAACTTATTTAACTTTAAACTTATTTGAATATGTTTAAAATAATGCTTAAGGAGCCATGGAAAGTAAATGAGAAGAGGCTGACACTTGACCCATGGGAGGTACACAATTTCCTGTTCGTCTTAGTTATTTAAAGCATATATGACTTTTACATAATTTTGAAACCCTAATTTATTATGCCAGGCTATGGGATCCTTGGATTATTACTGTTATTTGTATGTGTTCAGCTTATACACAGCATTCATGTCAAAATTCCATTTCTGAATGCACTTAGCAGACATTTAGTTAGAGTGTGCGCTCATACAGACAAGGTCATGAAGTCTGACTCCATACAGGTGGGTTGGAAGATCATGTATTTGAATCTCTGAGCCAATCATGGCAAAGTCTGGCTTGATGAAAGCAAGGGGACTGCATATTTGGGTCCTTGCAGGGACATTCATGACTGAGATTAGTTTTATAGTTGGTTCTAGTGGATGCTTAAGAACAGCTTTTCAGAATTGGTTTTCTCATTTGTAAAATCTTACTTGGCTGTTAGGAGTCTCATGATAGTTGAGCAAATATTGTAAAAGTATAAACAGATCTACAAAGGAGCTGATACAGCTAACATAATCAGTAAAATCAGCAGAAATTGTTTCTAGGTACTATAATGCAGGTTCTGCATGACGTTTTTTTCTTTTGATTTGATTTTTTTTAAAAAATCAAGGTAGTGAAATTTTCCATGTCTCCACTGAGTCATGTTTTATCTCAATGAGTTGTAATGTCAGAAGGCAGGAACTCCCTCAGTTTATAGTGCTATTGAGATTGCATTTCTACTAAGATACTCATAGTCTTCTTTTAGTTAAGCTTAAGGACACACAGTGACTTTCTTTCCCCCCCTCAGGACCCCCTGACTCCCTCATAGCTTCTGCATGGTTGACCAGTTCTCCTCCTTGGAATGTCCTTCCCTGTAGCTTCTGCCACTCAGCTCTTATCACAACACTTAAAGCTGGGAAACCTTGAATCAGAAGGCACACACAATGATTATTAGAGTAGTGACTCTTATAAAGACATACTGAAAATGGTGGGAGTCTGGAGGTTGGGAAATGATAGAGAATATAGAATTTGATCTATGAAAATTCATAGCTAAGACTCTCAAGTGTATTTCAAAATTATAGGTCTAATGGACTAGCTCTTACTGTGTGACCATAGTAATTGTGAGACACATAAATCCCCATGCTTAACATCTCAGAGAAGGAAAGGTTGGAAAGGCAGAGATGGTCTGATAGTTGTCTTCAAATATTCAAATACCCCATGTGTGAAAGAACAACCACCTTGCTTGTCTTTCAGTGGCCCAGGTGAGTAGAAATCAATGGGCGTACATTTTCATTATGAGACAGAAGAGGAGGTGGCATGGCCACAGAGCCCCCATAGAATGGTCATGTAGCAACCAGCATAAAATAAACCTGAACAAATAGGACGTCAGTTTTCTTTTCCAAGGCTGCAATTTCCCCACCATCTCTTAAATGCTAGACCCCATCCTGTCCTTTCCCTGGGAGCTTTGTGCATGACTCTGTTGTTCTTTATTTTAACTACTTTGGTATTGATCTTAGACTTGTGGCTTTAAAATATCCACTTCAAAGCCCCGCCTCTCTAGTAGCTCTTCAACTTCAATAACTGGCTATGGGTAGAGGGATGCTTACTTATGCCTACAACTGATATTCAAGATGGAGTTCCCTTTTAAAGATCTTATTTCATATGAATCCCCACTGTCTCAGGGTAATGACCTCACTTTTGAATCTTTCAAGTACTCCAGACCCTATGTTCAATAACCTAATATTTTTCTTCAGTACTTTTGAGTATTTGTTTCTATTCCCATTGGCTTCTCTCCTTTTCCTACCTTCTTGTCTGCTTCTTTCTCCATCTTCCACAACTCTTCTCTTCTCCCTTTCTTTTCTTTCTTCCACACCTTCCCCATGTCCTGACAATTACCAAGCAAGTATGCTATCCCTAAACTCCACACCCATTCCCTCTGTGGCAGTTTTGAGTTGTTAATAGATGTCCAAGATATCGTTAGGTTGTCACCTAGAAGGGCCACAAGCCACAACCAAGGAGTGTTACTAATATGACTTCCTAAACATTACCTGAATAATGACAATACCAATAGATGTGCTAACATAGAAAAGGAGAGATCTTAAGAGGCCTCAAGTCTAGACAAAGAACTAGCAGCTAAGGAATGCTGAGAGCAGGGGAAATAGTTTTCCCTGGAGAATTATGCACCAATCAGTTATCCAAATGGTCATCACGGAAAACATATATGTACTAGTAACATTGTATAGACTAAGCAGGTTGTATTAGAAATACACACACACACACACACACACACACACACACACACACACACACATCCACATACCATCCTCACTACTAGTACCACCAATTAAGGAAAAAGAGAACATGAATTTGGAAAAGAGCAGGAGGGTATGTGCTACACATTCAGGGGAGGAAAGGAAAGTAGGAAATAATCTAATTATATTATAATTTCAATAAATAAAAGAATTTAACCAATTAAAAACAGGCTTTCCTCTTTCCATTGGAAGACATTCTCAGAACATAGTTACTTAGGCTCTCCTAAAACATTAACTTCCTGGGCTGGGAACTCAGCTCAACTAGGGGACAACTTGCCTATCCTGAATAAAATCCCAGTTGCCTAGCACCACATAAAGTAAGTGTGATGGTGCCACCTGTAACCCCATCCCTTACAAGGTTAGGCAGGAGGCTCATTGGCATCTATGCATAGTATTATGGTATAGAACCAACTTCTCTGTTTATCTGTAAGTAAATGCTCTTGTGTAAAGATCTTGGTTCCCTTTAAGCTAAAAGGCAGTGCAGAGGACCTCACTGTGCTGTCTTCTCAGCACAGCTGATTCACAAATATGCCATGATATGACTGGTAATGAGAACCTCTAGTGTCTTTGATGAAAGAGACATCGGCATTGAATTTATAAGTATGCTCCTACGTGTGTCCGATGTGTACTAAATTACCTATCTCTTGTATTTAAGTTCTGCAGGAGTAGGATGGAAAACTCAAGTGTCTATTTCATAGAATCTGAGTAAGAATTAAACTAATTATCAATAAGGTTTATGGAGCACTGTTTTCAAATTAGCCTGTACTTTTTCTTTTGAGATGTGGTTTCATCTATCTAAGGCTGGCATTCAACTTGATGTGTAGACAAGGATGGCCTTGCACTTTTGAGCCTCTTGCTTTACCTCCTAAGGGCCACGATGAGAGGCCTTTTACTTCCTAGATTATTCAGGGCTCTGAGTGGACCTCAAGGCTTCCTGTATGTTAGGTTTGCATGTTACCAACTGATCAGTGGCTATTTTCTGCATCTTTTGCACTGATTGCATTAATGTCTACCTCTGGGGATGTCTTAAATATGATTTCATATGACATCTTCCCTTTCTTGATAATGCCTCATCTTAATTTAAGAACACATTTAAATTGAAGTTTTCTCTAAAAAGAATCTAATCCTCAGATCTTTCATGGAACACACTCTAGTTTCTGCTTCACTGCAATGACGACTCCATTTCTTGAGCCGACATTGCTCTGAAATCCTTTCCCATTCAGACTCCAGCATGCCTCTTTGTTGATAGTCTCCTCTATGTAGGTTCTAACCCATTATTATAACACGTAATTATAACACAAGTAAGTAGATTCATGCATATTAGTCACGGGGGGTAGCATGCTTTCATGTTTTTGTATTTATATTACACGGAAAGAGTGTCAACAAGTCAGGGTAAAAATGGCTACCCACTAGAGCATGAAGGCATTGATGGATGCAGCCAGACTGCCCGGTTTAAATGTGAACTTGAGTGGTGACCAGAAGGGCTCAGTGAAATGACTCAGCAGTTCCCAGAGGCGGCTTCCACTTATCAGGGGAGCGTTTACGGTTTGGGAGAGTTCACACATAGTGAAAGTGAGGAATGCGTTACGGTTTTATATGCTGTGTAAAACTGGGCATGGTATTTGCGTGTGAGGAAGTGAGCTGAGGTGTGCCAACTTCATATCCTATTTGAGCAGCAGAGGAAGTCAAGCAGGGTGATTTTTCAGCAGAAAGGAGAAGTAACTCAGGTAAAAAGCAGAGGAAAAAATGGACAGCATTTAATAACAGTTTTTACTGATGGCTGTTTACTGATTCAAAGTCATCGTACATTTCTATAATTAAAAAAATGGTTTTAGACACTAGATTTCTAAAATATCCTTATCGGAGATGGTAAGTTTAAACTACTATCAAATGTAAGATTTAAAACTTTTGAAAATTCAAATAAAAACTTAGTATTGTCTTATGTGTTGTAAAAGTAAAAATGTTCTAGGAACATCTAGAATCCTTTTGTGATCCTAAGTGTGACCACTTTGCATACTTAAAAAAAAAACAACAACAAAACCACCTATGGATGAGTGGCAGCTCTTTACACACAAGGGATGTTTATAAAAGTGTTTTGGTTTCTCAATGCTGCTGTACAACATGAGTCCCTGAGTGTTATTTTATGCCCTAATTTGTCACCAATGACTTGGTCACAATCTTAGACCATCTGCCCAGGACTGTAGGGAATGATAAACACCAAAGCTGATGACAGAGCAAAGCTGCTGGCTCCTCGTGATGTTCTTGGAGCCAATCCAAAGCCTCAGTAATCAGCTGCATTTTCTTCCCATCAGATATCACACTGAGGAAAAACAGTGGAGAAGATAATGATCACGCTGCTGTGCCAATCATGGAGGCAAAGGCGGCCAAGTCTCATTTGCATTCCTAGGCTTTGGGTTCTATAGTAGATTGGGAAGGTTCTATTGGAAACTACTGCTTCTGGTCCCATCTCTCCTCTGGAGATAGTATCTGACATTGATTATAGGAGTTTAAATCCTAATTGGGGTGGAGGATTCTGAGTTCTTGCATTCTTGTCTAAACTAAGGGACTGGTTTCCTTTAGAGACATCAGTTATGTTTGCATAGCTGTGAGCAACTGCTTTACAAAACCAGTTTAGGGAGGGCAGGTTTATTTTGGCTTTGTGAGGACTTCTGTCCATCATGATGAAGAACGCATATCACCGAACAGCTTCCTTAGTGAGGACTGTGTCAGTAGCACATAGTGGAACTTTTCTAATATCATAATGGACCAGAAAGCACAGCAGGTGAACCTTCTGTAGCCTATGTCTACCAGCCGGACCATATCTCCTTTTCATTTAATGATTTATTAGTTTTATTTGTATGTGCATGTGTTAAGGCACTTATGGAAGACAGAAGGGTCAGATCCCTGATTCTAGAGTTACACATGATTATAAACTGCCTTAATCAAGTGCTGGGAACTGAACTCAGGTCCTCTGGAGAAATAGCAAGTGCTCTTAACTACTGATCCATTCCTTCAGGCCCAGTTTTTACCTCTTTAAAGCTTTGCATTTAAAAAGAATCATACCCCAGGCTGAGAGTCAAGAGCTTGTACATGAGCCTGTGGGGCTCATTGCAGGCTCACACTCTAACAGTGGATGAAATACTTTTAGAAAGATTCCTTTAAATTTTTTCTTGAGACAGGCTCTTTCTGTGTGGTTTAGGCTGACAAAGAATTTATAATCTTCCAGTTCTAGTTTCCAAAACTCTGGGATTATAGGGATGTACCCCTATGCCCAGCTCTGAGAATTTCTTAGGAATCTTTTGGGGCTTGTGGATACATTGTTTCCTCTCCAACTCCCTGTTGGAATATTCAGCCTCAGGAATAATAAGGTCAGGCATATGTAGAATGAGAATAGATCTCTTTTGGTTTTGGGTAAATTACAGTTGCCTAAATATTCCACATGAACGGGAAACCAAAAGCTGAGATGTAGCGTTTAGGATAATCTCTCCTCTATGGGGCGTTATCTCTCTGCCCTACCCATTATTTTCTAAGTGTAGAGAATAACTTCCTCGGAAGGCCATAGACACAGTTTTCCTCAAAGGCCTTTATCTTTCCTGATCCTTCTTTATGATTTTGGCCGCATGTAAATGTTTAAATTGATAAAGTAAAATGTATATCCCACAGTCAGGATTTTCTCTATATTTTTTCAGATATCAGAAAGATTTTTTTTATGTCTGCTTGGAGATCTCTTAGGGATTGTTCGTAAGACTAAAAGAGTCAAGCCTGACATAATTCTAAACAGTATTTTCAGTACTATTAGGCTAAGTTTTTATCATTCTCAGGCCTCAACAAAAACACAAGCAAAAAGATAACACGAACTCATTTGTCTTCATAGATATAATCAGAGAGGTTTCTGCTGTCAGATACAGCAGATAAGCTCCGTACATACGGCAGCTCTAAATGAAGTTACAATCACAGCTTCTCGTCCTTTTATTTCTGCGTGGGCAGACATTATAAATTTGAGCTGTTTTCCTGATTGTTTTTTTGTTGCTGTTGCCAAGTATCAAAATTCACACCATCTCACATTTCAACCACGACTTCCTTTCAATTTTGTCCATTCATTAATCTTACCTGGCTGAGCATAACATCAAAGGAAGTATCACATTGCTATGGATAATTGACAAAGCAAATGCTTTATCTATAGGTAGCCAAAAGTGCTATGATTCAGAAATCCTACTCTGCATATGAATTCTTTGACAAAGGCATACGCGTGTTTTGGCAAACGGTTGACACTTTAAAGTAGTCTGTCCACTCTGAGTGAATCCTCAGCCACTAGACATTTGCTCATTCATTCATTCATCGATCCATTCCCATATTCACCCTGCTACCGCTCTTTTAGAAAATAATTTTTTGCGTACACACTATGTGTAAGGTTTTACAAGGTGGTATGATAAGTACTAGCATGCATGCATTTGAGTCTTTGCATTTTAGGTAGGGAGCTTAGGCTATGGCAGTTTATGTATTGGAACTATCCAGAAGGTAAGTTATCCTGGGGTATGTAACCTGTACCAAGTGCTGCTGGATTGGAGTGAGGGGAAAATCATATGAGGACTGGGGAAGGAAGAGAGTGGTTGAGAACTAATGAGAGATATGGCAGGTAAAGTGGGGTTGAAGTCTGCTAGAGCTCTGGTGGGGCAGATGAATGTTGCTAGGATCCTCTGAGAATGGAAGACAATTTTCGGGAATGCTTACAAGTAAGATCCACCAGCTCCTCAAGTAACAATGTATGGACAATTACAAAATAAATATAAGTATGTGAGCAGGATCATAATGGAATTTCATGTTGAGAAATGAGTGAGATTATAGAGAGCCTTAAATTGTCTTCAATTAGTGCTGGCACATACCACACACACACATACACACCATACACACACCACACACACACACATACCACACACACATACACGTACCACACGCTTATGCATTCCATACACACATGCACATGCACACACACATACCGCATATACACACATACACCACACACATATAACACACACATACACAAACATACCACACACACACATACCACACACACATACATACCACACTCACACCACACATACAAACCTACCACATGCACGCACGCATGCGCATGCACACATACACACATACACACATACCACACACACAAACATACCGCACACACATACACATACCACACACCTATGCATTCCATATACACCTATACATGTACACACACATACCGCATATACGCACATACACCACACACAGGTAACACACACACATACACAAAATTACCCCACACAAAGACATACCACACACAGAGACATATCACACACACACACACACACACACACACACACACACATATACACATACCACATGCACACATACCATACACAACACACAAAAACATACCGCACACACATACACATACCTCACAATTAAATATACCTTAACAAACTGTACTGGCTAGTTTTGTGTGTCAACTTGACACAAGCTGGAGTTATCATAGAGAAAGGAGCTTCAGTTGAGAAAAATGCCGCCATGAGATCCAGCGGTAAGGCATTTTCTCAATTAGTGATCAAGGGGGGAGGACCCCTTGTGAGTGGTACCATCTGTGGGCTGGTAGTCTTGGGCTCTATAAGAAAGCCAGCTGAGCAAGCCAGGAGAAGCAAGCAAGCCAGTAAGTTACATCCCTCCATGGCCTCTGCATCAGCTCCTGCTTCCTGACCTGCTTGAGTTCCAGTCCTGACTTCCTTTAGTGATGAACAGCAGTGTGGAAGTGTAAGCTCAATAAACCCTTTCCTCCCCAACTTGCATCTTGGTCATGATGTTTGTGCAGGAATAGAAACTCTGACTAATACACAAACATACAACACACACACACACACACACACACACACACACACCGTACACACATACCACACACACACACACATACCATGCCACACATATACACCACACACATATATCACACACACATATATATGCACAAACGCATATAACATGCACACACACTCCCACTGCACACACACACCAGCATTAACTTTAATCAGTTATAATATTGAAGTATTCTATAAATAAATGAAAATGACATAGAGACTGGAAAGAGGCTCAGGAAATGCAAAAAAACGGAGAAGGCAGGGAAGAGAGTAGAATGTATGTGATGTAGAAGTGGGTACTGCATGTAGGGAGGTGTAATCTGTAATGGGGGTCAGAGAGAGGGGCAGAGAGGCTGTGTAAATTGACTAAAGGAAGGACATGTAAAAAAAAAAAAACCATAAGAAAACCTGATGATTTTAAGTTAGCTAAAACAGAAAATACAAACTATAAAAGTTTTGATGGGGAGATTCTGAATGAGTGAATAATGCCTCTCCCAGAAGCTATAGGTTATTAACTAAAAATGGCAGTTTTAGGGAGGGGCTACTTCCCTAGGAAGTATAGGTCAGGGAGATACCTAGTGTCCCTAAGGCAGCCGAGGCTACTGCCACTGCTCATGGTTACCCACGAGAACTAGATGCCAAAGGCCTTCTGCTAGAGATAGCACACGCATTGTTGTGGGACATGGGAAATCAAGCTGTCACTCTGCTGGAAGACTCCCCCATGCTGGTTAGTTTTCCAGATGCTATGTAGGCCACTGAAGGAGAACTGGACTGTCTCAGCAGTCTAACTCAGCTTTGTACCCTGAATGCCACACTACTGATTTGCCAGGCCAGATATACTCACTTGTGCAGTAGTGGCATGCTTATCAAGAGGAACCAATTGCTTTCTGGCTGGACTGAAGTCCTGTTTTACAGGAAGGAATTCACTTTTCATAACTTTCTCACAAGCTCATACCTGGGTAGGCCACAGGTCTCAGTGGGGAGTTTGTCTATGGTTTACTTTACTAAATGGACAGAGTGTAGCAATAAAATATTAATGTTTATTTTCATATAATAGTGCTGTCAGCTTTGGTCACAAAAGCTTCTTTTGGTAGTTGTTGGCATTACCACAAAGACTCATAACTGATTAAATATTGAAAAGAAGTGGCTGTTGAGTGTTCAGCTTTAAAATGGGACACATGCACAAACACACACCCACATACACACACACACACACACATACACACATACACACACACACACACACACACACACACACACACACACACACACCCTTAAGGGTCAGAGAACATTGCAGAAGAAGGGGTGGAAAGAATGTAAAGAGCTGAAGTGTTGTGGAATGTGGTCATCTGAATATTACATCGTCAACACACTCAGGAGTTCATAGCAGTTATGATTATCTTTGCAAGACCCACCCAAGATTGTTCTTGCCAACATCTCACCATGAAAGAGGGACTGCTCATGAGAGCTAACCCCTCCTGAGGATCTGTAGGCAGGGAAAGAGAAACATTTTCAATGGTGGTAAAAATATTGGTGAGCTCTCATTCTCTTGCAAACAGCCCTTATCCATGCCTCTGTAAACAATCCTATTTATGTTCACTAGGCCATAAGAAATGAATAGACTGAGTAGAAAGAAAAGGATTTAGCAAGAGTGGGAAAGGAACAAAAGAGTTACGTTCAAACTCACTACTGTAGAGGCTTCCTAATATATATGATATGATATATGTGATATAATATATTATATGTATGCATATATATTATTTTTATGTATATCACACACACACACACACACACACACACACACACACGAAAAGAATTTCAGTGGAGTGACCCATAAGAGATGACAATATCTCAATTAGACACCGTATAACTGCAAATAAGAGCCCCAATACTAGGAATGGTTTACCTTTTTTGCGTTGTTGGCCAATGTGGTTCCAGAGACTCCAACACATTGCACACTACCATGCATTTAATGTCCTTTCAAAACTTGACAATAAGACACTATGGCAAACATAGGTGGTCCCCTCCTTTGGCTTTGTGTTTAGCTGTCTCTCATGCGCACACTCATCTAGCCTCTTTTCCTTACACTCTAAAGCATCTATGTTACACTCATCTCATTGCAGTATGGATATATAGTTTCCCAGCTGCTTATCTGTACCCTCTACTACATTCAGTGATTCTCAGACTTCAGTGTATACCAGACACACACACACACACACACACACACACACACACACACACACACACACACACACACACACAACTAGTTAAAACCCAGGCAGCTGGATCCAGCAATCTCAGGTTGGGACCTATAGATTAGCTTATTTAACAGATTTCCAGATGCACAGATGTAGTGACTATCTTTTGATTTATGACCTCATCTTTCCCTTACAGCTTCATTTAAAAGTGAGTTTCACTAATCTATGCCAACTCAATGGAAAATTTGAAGTTTAATTTAAGAGTTAGAAGTAACTGCCTTTTTCATTCTTATAATAAAGTCACTCACGTTGTAACTGCCATCTTAAATTTTACCTGGCTCTAGGAAAGGGCAAGAAATAATTTTATCTGTCAGGCTCCACTATTAGGTGTTTGGATTATATCATAAAGCCAAGGGGACCACCTCATAAAAGTTTTTTTTTTTAATATTTTTTTAAAGCTTTCTCCCCAACATTCTCTTCTTTCCCTGCCCTCTTTACTCACTTCCTCTTCCCTTTTTCCATGCATATATATGCATATATATTTGAAATAATATATGTAAAATATAAATATAAAATAAAAAAATATATATACCATGTCACAACAACATATACATATCCAGGATTAGGATATGTTTTATTTTATAAGCATCCAGGATATTCTTAAAAATGCTCTCATACTAGCATCTCCAGAGGGATCCAGAAAAGCGAGTTCTTTCATTAAATATCTTGAGTGAAGCCTCACAGGCAGCTCAGGCTGGGGATCTGATTGTGACATGCTGTTCCAGGGCTTTTCTAAGTCAAGCTGGTAGATTGTGAGGCATTGCAATCATGGCCAGAAGCAAGGTCCTTGTGGTGATTTTATGGTGTATGTAGCTTGTAACTCATTGTTTTCTTGTCACTCTGTATTCCCACTTTCTCCTTTGTTACCGTCTTGGAGAATGGTAAAGAGTTTAATTTGGTTACATCTGGAGAGAGTGTTAGCTTAGGTGTTATGGGGCAGGGTTAAGAACAGCTGTATAGAAAGGAAGCAATGGCACTTAGGTGGCTTTGGTTATCCTTGTTCAGAAAGCTGAAAGCGAGGGAAGACATTTCACAGCGTATCAGCTCAAACAAAATCTAATTTTAAGGAGCCACTAGTACACCTCTGGGGAAGAACATTGTTTAGGCTGAGAAAGCCCTGAATTTTGTCTGTAGTTCCAGAAAAACACTGCATCTCCATGAAGAAGAAAGGTCTCAGTAGACTGTCTTCAGTAAGATCTATCTAAAACACAGACACATCTGTGTTATGGCATTCTAAGTTCTGCACACACCTGGAAGAGAGTCAGGATGAATTAGGGTTGTTCTCCTAGGATGCTTCCCACAGCTAGGATGGAGAGCACGGGCTGCTACAGACTGTCCAAGAACACTGACTGAGCTGCTCAGGAGGCATTTTAATTTGCCTGCGTTAGAAACTAGTGTTTATATTTATCTAGACATGAGAATTATTGCAGAAGATTTGATATGAACCCAACTGTTCTGAAATGGGTATAAGGCAGAGAAAACCTAAATGTGGTAATTAAATTGAGGAAATGTTCAAGCTAGTGATAAAACCGCAGACATAAATGATTTGGTAGCGACAAGTGCTATTGCCTTGACCAGGTCCCAACAATAGTTACTTGTTGTCTGCGCAAATATATAGTATATCTAAATGCAATGCTCACAACTGCGTTAGAAACTATATGTGAGAGAATTTTTGTTTCATTTTGATTTTTATAAAGGAGAAATTTTGTAATTTTGTACTGTCAAATATATATAAATTCACCAAAGGAAACATACATTTGAAAATAGGTACAATCCTGAATATATACTATTTGCAAGTTAAGTCATAAACTTTATGTTCCAAATTTTTCCTATTAAATATTTTTCATTTGGTATGAGTATTTACCTAACTTAGAAATCAATAAAATAAAATAAAAGTTACCCAGTATAAAGCTTACTGCATGAAGTCTGGCTGACATATCTTTAAAAACATCTTAAATTTACTTTTGCCTGAGGTTTTCTAAGGCTACAAAATTCCCCACTGATATGCAAATCTACTTCAGTATGATTATGGAAGGAAATAATGATCTACTTTTGTTTGTTCCTTTCAAGAAGCCCAGCTTAAACAGGTGGCATATAGGATGCATGCAATTTACAAATTTGTAGAACCTATTTAACCAGATTAGAAAGCAATTAATTAATGCAGGATGCTCTGATTATATGAAATGATTTATTGGTCAAGATATAATCTGCATTATCAATGACATTGCTGTTTCTCTCATGTGAACATTATCTTTAAAATTGTGAAGAGTTGTTAAAAAAAACCCCAACAGTTCGAGGCCAGTCTGGTCTACAGAGTGAGTTCCAGGACAGCCAGGGCTATACAGAGAACCCCCCCCCCCAAAAAAAAAAAAACCCCAACAACAAAACTATACCTCTGGTCCAAGGGATGGCCCCGTGTCCACACAGTATTAATTGGACTTAGTGTGTTATCACAGAGTTGGGGTGAAGTTGGAGGGGGATGTATTGGGGAAACAGTAGCAGTAGCCTGTGGATATGATATTTCATTATATATATAATTCTCAAAGAATAAAAGGTTATGTAAATAAGGGCGGCATATCTTTAAATATATTTAAGAATATAAATGGCATTTTAATAATTCTTTTGATTTATCTTTATATGCCTTATTTATTTCAGTATCTTCCTTGTTTCTTTTCATTCAAAATAACAAGTAGTTTGATAATGCTGGAAGAATGTGATAAATACATTAAAATGTAGCATTACAAGTGTTTTTTTCTCTCTGAGAGAAATCTTTACTTTGTGAGATAAAGAAGCATGGTATACATTTGGGTTTTCACATTCCAAGGAAGAGATCAGTGCTGAGCCACCTGTAGTGCAGGATGTGCACTCATTAGCTATGCAAAGCTTCTTCTCATGGATGACATAAGCAGAGAGGGCTTCTTCACTCTTTCTAAGTTGAACCCATCCCAGATAGAGAGTTTAGAAGGAGACTTGTGACTCTCATGAATACCCTTCCATGTTGTGCCTCTGGAAGGTCATCAACACTATTTACACCTGTAGTTTCTACTGACTCGGCTGCTGTTTTATTTTCTTTCTTTGTTTGCAGCAGAATGTCATATAGTTCCAGTTGGCCTCAGATACTCTAGGCAGCTGAAGTCAGCCTTGAGATGTTTGATCCTCCTGCTTGCACCCCTCAAGTGCTAGGATATTAAGCGTAAACCACTGCACTGCTTTTAGCTGCTATTAAGATGAACTCAATACAGAGTGCTCTTAATTCCCTAAAGACTCAGTAAAACAAAAACCAAGACATAAGAAAGAGCAAATCCTTTGAGTTTTCTTTAGCACTTACTATCTCTTAGAAATGTTTCCTATTGCATCACATAGGATAAAACCTTTGTAGTCACAACACTACAGATGGAATAACATATGTCTTACCCGTTGTGATTTGAATGAGAATGCCCTGCATAGACTCATGTGTTTCAATACTTAGTTCCCAGTTGGTGGAACTGTTTAGGAAGGATTCGAAGGTGTGGACTTGTTAGAGGAGGTGGGTTACTGGGGTGAGCTTTGAGGTTCCAAGGCCCATGTCATTCCCATCCCCCCTTTTCTTTATCTCCTGGTTGTGACATAAGATGTGAGCTCTCTACACCTGCTCCAATACCTTGCCTATCTGCCTGAGGCCTACCTGTTCTTGTCATGATGGCCATGGTCTCCTCCACTGAAACTATGAGCCCCAAGTAAACTATTTCTTCTGTAAGATGCCTTGGTCATGGTATCTGTTATAGCAATACAAAGTAACTAAGACAATCATGCAAAGAACTTTGACAATAATAGACAGTCTGTTTCACTTGTACTAATAGAGGAACAAAGTCCCACCACTAACTAAATACAAATCCAGAATCTACAGGTGAAAAATACAAAAAGCCAAATTTCAAGAGCCTTCGCAGAACTAGAGACTAAGAAAGACAAAGAATACCAGAGAAAATAGTACATTCAAGGAAGTGGAGATGGTAACACATGTTGATGTTCCAAGGATCTTCAATGAGCAGATAGGTGGAGGGTCACCTAGGTGATGAGCCAATCATGAACAAATATTCCTAATGACTGATAACTGTTTAAATAGTTATCACAAAAAGAATTTTATAGAGCCAGTGAGATGACTCAGCCAATAAAGACACTAAGCCCAACGACCTGAATTTGAACACCAGGATACGTGGAAGGACAGAAAGAACTCATACAAATTGTTCTCTGACTATCACATTGCACATGTAACACACATGTAACACACACGCACGCACACACACACACACACACAGACACACACACACACACACAAAATGAAAAGCTTACATTTTATTTTCTTGACTCTCTAGTACAAAACTACTCACCAAAGTGTTATTTTACTTTAGAAGTCTTACCTGCCTCACATTGTCCTAGCTTTTATATCTCTACCAAATCATGCATATATAAAAGTGCAGTAAATATCAAAAGTTGTGTGATATCACTCCACTAGGCTCATGCTCAGCTGCCTTTCTTGGCTATGTCTCTACTTGTATGAGCTTATGTAGAGGCAAATTATACTCCATACATACAGTACTATTCATGCTTATAGTCAGGAGCTTGCATGATTTTAACAATATTGTCTATCTTCCCATATTTACTCTTGCTACCCTTAAAAGAATACATAAGACATCCATCTGAATTTGAAGTTCAGAGAAATTTGGACAAATGAATACTGTTGTATTAGTATGTCCCAATGAGCACTTCTTTATTTCTTGTCTGAAATTCAAATTTGATTGGATGTTTGACTCTACAACCAACAACATTAGTTTCAGGAAGATATTAAAAAGTCATCAAACAAAACCTCCAAGTTCTATAGATCTATATGTACCCATACCTATGATGTTGTCTTCTACTTGGAGTGTAAAGAAGATATGTCTATTTTACTTACCATAGCCAATGCATCCATTTCAGTCACATGTTTTAATTTTTAAATTGTGTATCTATTATTTGTGTATGTGGTGAGGATTTGGTTCTCTCTTTCTACCATGTGGGTCCTAGGGACTGAACTCATGAACTCAAGCTTGATTTCAAGTGATTTTACCTACTAAGCCATCTCATCAACCAGTGCTTTACAAACTCTTTCAAAGATCTGTGTAAATAACTAATGTCTTGGCATAAAGATCAATTTAAAATATATTTATTGTAGACTCTCAGGCTCAATCAATGCCCAGAAGTTAGATTAATTTTATAATTTTTTTTTCTAGAAGCATGATCTTATTGCTCTAAAAAAGTCCCTTTACTATGGTTTGACTATGTATTTCAGACAGGGTCTCACTATGTAGGCCTGGCTGACCCAGAACTTAACCTCACAGAGATCAATCTGTTTGCATCGGCCTGCCAAGCACATGGATTAAAGGTGTGAGCACCCAGGTCTGGCTCTCATACATCTTAATAAAAATTAGAACATGCAGAACATACATAAAAGTTATAACATAGTATCTTCTGACTCCAGCCAAGTGAAGTAAAGCAGGACATCTTTAGAAATTGTCACTGACCTTGAGCTTTCCCCTTTTAAAGAAATAAGGGAAGGCATTCAGTATTCTTGACTTGCTTTATACTGTGCACCCAGTTCTCATTTTTCCCCATGGCTTATGCAAGCCTATCCTCCAAGATCTCCATGATTGTGAAAGTCATTTCAAAAATTCTTCTTGAGCAATGTAACAGTTGTTGTATGAGAGGGCATAACATGGCTGTGAGACAAAGTACTATCTTCAAAGAACACAGGGAGAACAAAAAACAAATACACATGAAATTAGGATAGTGAGTGCTAGGTATGTGATATTCACTGTAGGAACGGCAAGCAAGCACAGATCGGCATTGGCCGTGCTATCTTGAACAGGCTTCAGCGAGAGGGATACATGAGGTAACAATGGAAGCATATCTAACTCTGAGCATTTGGAGAAGACAATAGAGAAAAGGAAGAACCACTTTTAATGATGGTAAAATTGAGCGCTATCCTATTCTTCTAGTTTGTCTTTTTGCTCTTTTATCCTAACTCTTCTCCACTTCTGCACAGATCCTGCTCTTTTAATCCTGTTTAAATATCCTTTCTGTTGACCAATAATATTTCTCAGAGTTGCTGTTAGTGCCAATTTAAGTACAGCCTTTCTACTTGAGGGATTTACTCCTTAATATCCCTATTGTGACTGACTTTAGGATGTACGAGACCTAGGCCAGACATGACATCTATTTTCAAGGAGTTGTGAACATATCCTTTCTCTTTCAGACCACTGTTAATGACCTGAAGTTGCCTCTGTCTACACCAACTCTCTCCTTCTCAATGTACATGAAATCTGTCTTTAGTTAGAAAAAAATGTTAACACGCAGGCAAGAAAACAGCCACATTATTTGAGTGTTCAAAGTCACAGAAGCTATATGGATACCTGGATTTAGTATTTCTCTAGTTGACACACTGTTGTCTTCCCTTTGATGTTTGAGACAGGGCGTTTATATGTATCTTAGGGTGTCATTGATCTCATGGTCATCCTGCCTACAAGCATCTGCCATCATGTCCAGCCTAAGGCTTTCTTTTTTGCTTATATTTATTATAAATGAGTATTTATTACTTGTGGGTAGGGAAATCCTGATAGCAGTAACATAATAATGTAGCTTTCTAACATGTATAGGTTTCTAGGTTTGAACTCCCAGAACTGAAAAAGTAAATAAAAAGGACTCAAGTAGAACATTAGACTTGAGAAATATGGCCTGGAACAGAAGCAACATCTAGGGAATGACATGATGTGACTTGTGGAATGGACACATCCTACATAGATGAAACAAGAGTCAGAAACAGGATTCAGGAAGCTTGTGGGCTCACAGAAGGAACTGGGGTTGATTGAGTTGAGGAAGTGGCTTTGAAATGGAAGCAGCAGCCTAACCAGGATGATCGGGTTTCTGGTAATGATTCAACTACATCAGCCTATGACTGCGAACAAGAAAGAAACTGAGTTATGCTTTGGCTCAGAATTCAAAGAAATGTACCACAAATATCTACCAGCTTTCCAAACTCATCTTTTGCTTCCCTTTCTTCCACTTTCTTTCCATCTGAACCCTGAGGAGACTATGACACAGATATTTATCCTAAAGCATGAATATCATCTGAGACTACCTCAGAAATATAAATTCATGTTCTCAATACCAGAGTATAAGAGCCTCCAGAAATAACCAGTGATCTATTTTTAAGAAACCTTCTAGTATTTGTAGATTCATGTTAAGGTCTTAGAACCCCGGAGTCAAGAATCCTTCATAGGTAGATTTCACAATGGGCAAGCTTACCCAGAACTGGATACTATGACTTCAGTAATCAGCATCAATGGCTTAAAAGGATATTTTCCTTAAATTTATTTTTAAAAAATTGTGTTGAGCATTTTATTATATCTGCAAGGTATAGCTGCTTTGCAAATGTTAGGGAAAAATTACAGTTAATCACAAAATAGCTGCATTTTAGCAGTGAAAACTATGCTATGTGTATTCTCTCACATGTGCATTCTAAATTTAGCAATACATATTCATGTGTATGTGCATATGAGCAAGTCAGAGCAGGGGTTATTTGGGATGAAGAAGGAAACCAATGAAAGGGATAGAGGTTAAGGACACTGAGAAAGTTTACTCTGTGTGGAGGGGAACAAATATGAACAGAGTACAGTTATCTCTGAAAATGAATTAAAATAAAATATGTCATGGAACTATCTGTGAGGAGTTTTCAGCATTAGTTAGGAGTCGAGTAGAATATTCTGAGAGAAATTACTTTTAAACTGAGAAACAGTGACTAGCAATCAGTCTGGTGAGGGTAGAGGAGGAAGATGCTAATCTAGGCCATGTAAAGAAAAGCCCTGGATGCTTTTAGGAGATCAGGAACAGATCAGCACCGCTAGGTCATAGTTAATGATGCATACCAAAGCTGGAGAGACAGGTCTCACACAGAGACCATGTGAGGACTTAGAAATCGTATTTAAGATTGTGCACACTTCCTACTGAGAGTAATGTATAAACCACTGAAAACTTCAACAAGGGGCCAACATGTTGTGATCTTTTACTTTTGGATGTAATTTCCCTGTAAGGCAACTTTTTAGCAGCACACATAATAGGCATAACCAAATGATGATTTAATTTCTAATTCATAATTGGCTAGTAGCAGTACTTGTTCAGAATAAGGCCGAGACAAGTATGGGAAAGAGGATATGGTGTCCACATGGGGACCAAATGCCAGGAACAGAAAAGGAGGAAGGGCTCAGGGCTTGCTTCTTCTTCGTGGTTGTGACTAAAGCAAGATCTGCCTTTGCATGTCTGAAGCAACAGAACTGCAAGTTCACAGGCATCTGCTGCTTCTCTCACCATAATCTTTCTCCCTGTGCAGGGGAACATGGTGTCTGTGATACATCTGGAAGCATCTCTCCTACACAGTGTCACTTGTAGAGATTTAATTTTCTCTTTTAGGTATCTGCCATTCCTCTCAGAATGATTCTCAAATCTTTCTATCCTCACTGACCTTGAGGAGATTTTCCATGTTTACCAACCATTAATTTCCCCTGTTAATATATCATATTATATTAACCTATATGAATTATAGATATGTAGTTGTTTGATTTTGTAGTATATAGTTCACTAATTACTGGAAAACTATTATCAGCTTCATCTATCCTGTGTTTCAACAGCATGTCTACTATTATTATGTATGTATATGGTATGTCTTGAGAGTTTTATACGTGAGAAGTTCATCTACACTACCCCTATCTATCCTCCCAACTCCTCCGGTGACACCCTCTCTAAAATTTGTCATCTCTTCTTTAAATCTCTCTCTCTCTCTCTCTTTCTCTCTATCTCTCTATTTTTCTATCTCTCTCTATCTCTATAGTGAGAGATAGAAAAATAGAGAGATAGAGAGATAGGCACACCTATGTATACTACCTATTGAGTCCATTTAGTGATGCTACTTTGTGCATGTGTCCAGGGCTGACTGACTGATGGACAACTTACACTGGAATACCTTTGGAATCACAAATGACTTGCTTATAATGGAACTCATCACACCTTTCTCAAGGCAACTAGTCTCTAATATCTCTTACATTTATAAATACCAGTATCTCCCATTTCTCAGGTTCCCAAGAATGCCATGGTCCTCAATAACTTTGTCTTATGCTCTCACTAGACCTAACAAATAATATGGTTTCTATTTACTTAGTGGACTACCACCATGTCATTCCTTCTCACTTCCACTAACCCATATAACTATATCTTACTTAACTCACAGTAGAGTAATTCTGCCTATACACAATGTCCTGTTAACAGTACAGAACAGGGATATAGTGACTTCTATGTAGCTCCCCTAGTCTATTTTATTTAGCAAAATCCTTTCTGCATTTATTTTCACATTGGAATATTTTTATTCTTTAAAGGAATTTTATGAAGATTCCCATGGGGTACAAGAAAGCCAATGATGAACCGTTTCTGGCTGAAGGTAGGCTAAAAGAACCTAAGAAGTTTGTGGGGGCCATTGGGAAGCAGAGATTTGTAGAACAGAGCTAAACAACTTGGTCTGACTCTCTATTTCCTTCAAAATGCTTTGAAATTTGTCTTAGCCTGTATTATTCTTCAAATCTACCCATAGAAATGCAAAGAAATGTCAGTGCACAATGTTGGTTCCTCAGCTCTGTGGACCTAATGGTATTTGAATCAACTTGAATGTCTGAAATTACATTCATGTATCTCTATCTAACTAAAGTTCACTTTACCTGACTTTAGTTTCAGCTCATCCAAAGGAATTTATGTATCACCTCAGATCAGGACAATATGCTATTTTTCTTCAAAATCCTGCAGCATTTCTCTACTTACAATTAACATTCTCTTAACCTTCTGCTTTTTGGGTGTACATTCAATGTCTCCCACTTAGACTACAGGGTGGCTAAAGAAAATGTCAAGTCTCTTGCCACTTCTGTTCCTCAGCCATTATTACATACTATCCATAGCAGTTGCATAGTTGATTATTTTGATGGCAGTACATAGCAGAAAACAATATCTATAGGTTCTTTGGTCTTACAGTCATGTGTAGAAGTCTAAGTTAAATAAGTCTCTTATCATTGGAAGTGAACACCCCAAAGAAGTACTTATAAAGGGGAACCTGTCACTCTGGCTCTAGATGTAAATATTACTTTTCCCCACTCCACTTGCCAGTAAATTAGCATCTTTGAGTGTCATTTATTAAATAATATTAGAAGCAGATTTGGGAAATGTCAACAGGAGTTTTAAGCTGGACATTAGATAAGAAATAATATAAGCTTTCAGCAAAGACACATAGTCATCATATTCCGAGGATTATATGAAACATACATTGCTATAGAAATCACATGATTCCACTTTCCTTGCATGGTGTGTGTGTGTTATATATGAACCACACATGTATGTATGAATGCATATATATGCATGCATGTGTGGAGCCAGAGGTCAACATCTAGTTTCTTTCTCTGTTGCCCTCCAGTTGATTATTATTATTAAAAAAATTATTGCATTGCTGGCTTTTATTTATTTATTTGTATGTGCATGTATATGTGTGCATGTGTATGTGTGTGTGTGTGTGTGTGTGTGTGTGTGTGTGTGTGTGTGTGTGTGTGTGTTTGTGTTTGTGTGTCTGTACATGGACACATGCTTTCCATTGTGTGTGCTTGTGAGAATCAAAAGATGATTTAGGAGAATTGGTTCTGTCATTCCATAATGTGTGTCTTTATTGAACTCAGGTTTCTAGATTTGGTGGTAAGTACCTTTATATACCAAACTATTTTGCTTGCCTGTTTAACAGGATTTCTAAATGTACCAAGAGCTCACTGATTTGGCTACAATAGATGACCAGGGCTTCCTGGTCTCCAGTCTAAGGACCTTCCTAAGGGGATTTGCCTCCCCAGTGCTGAGACTATAGGTGCATGCTGCTGCACCCGGCTTTTTAAGTGTGCTGTGGATTTGAATTCAGATCCTCAGGCTTCAGTTTCCCCATGGGAACTATGACCACTGAGCCATTTTCCTGGTTTATCCCTTCACTTCTAAACCTTTAAAATTTCACAGCATGTTTTAAGGTGTTGACAATTCTGGTCCATCCCACTTCTGAATCTCTACCATCCACTCCCTCACTCACCACATCCTGGCTCTCGGTTTCCTGGACTGTCACACTTCTGCCTTTTTCCTCCCTCCTCCTGGCGCCTGTGACCAGCATTCTCTGCAGGATGGACTTCCTGTTTCTTTCTTCCATCAACTCCTTTCTGTACATTGCCCTCTGATTTCTAGAGTCATTTGAGCCCCTATGTTATGTCTTTCTAAATCCTCCATTGTGGTTGTAAATATATACTAACTGTGAAATAATTTTTGTTTCTGTGTTTTTCACCCAACTATAAGTGCTACCACATCAGAAACTATCAAAATCCCATGCACTGTGAATGTCCAATGCTCAGAATACAGCCCAGTGAACACTATTCCTCAATGACTGAACAAATAAACATTTTATGAGTAATTGTCTGATATAGCTTTGAGAGAATAAATTGCCTTGTTATTCATATCTAGACCTTAATTTTTCTGGCCTAAGTAAATATGGACTACATTTCTCTAGTTCATATCTTTTACATGCATGCACACAGTAGGTTTTATAAAATAATTTCAGCTTTTATAAAAACAAAGCAAAATAAACAGTATGCAATGGAAACATTTCCTTGGTCTCAGAATTCAGTTGAAATGATTTAGTACCATATGAATTTTTATAATTTTTCATACTCATATCTACAATGATAGAAAGCCCACATTACCATTAACTTATCTTTAAAAAATCATATGCTTTGAAATTAAACAGAATAAACAGAACAGAACAGAACAAAATGCTAAGAAATGTACACATGGTTAAAAATTACCAGTGTGTGATTATTGGTAAAGTGAATGAGGCTTCCCTTCCATAGAGTATCTGGAAGCCAGCCAACAAGCCTGGGACCTGTGTCCCTGTCTTTTGAGCTTTGAGTTACCTTGCTGAGTCAGACAACTGAAGAACAAATTGGAGCCAACAATATAGAATATTTTTCTGATGCAAAAAGATGACCTTTAAGAACCTCTAGCTTGACTATCTTTGTCAGGCTGCTGAAATTTGGCTTTATTTGAACTGAACATTTCCACACAGCCTGACTTCCACTGCCTCTGCCATCATAGTTTTAGGTAAAATATGTACAAAACTCATTTGATTTGCCCATCTCTATTCCAGGATAAGTCATATATTAAAAGGAAAAGAAATCCAATTCCATGTTTTTGTACCTATAGATTTTTCTTATAGTCTTCTGTTGTTAATGTTATCACCTTATATCTAAACCTGTAACAGTAGAAATGAATGTCATGCTTTAAGGGAAGTTCGCAAACACATACTGAGTTCTCATCCAGAAGAACTACATTTGGGTGGCGTCAAGTCTTTCTCTACAGCTACTGACCTGCACACTTCGAAATTATCAGCGCCATCATCACAGGCACCAGGAGGCTTCTGGGTAGAGGAATTCAGCTGGAGCCCTGTGTCATCCACACACTTGCCCCCTTCTGCAGTTGCCAGGGTTTCAGCATTGAGATCAGTTTCTGAAAATGTTTTCTTAATTGTTTCTTTTTGCCTAAGTGTATGCAAGAGCTGAGGATCTCTGTGGCAGTATTTGCCTTTACTCCCTGAGTGGGTCCCTGGGGGTGTCTTCTCCACCAAGGACCCTCTTGGCAGTGGATGACTGCATTCTTGGTACCTTATGACTTTTCCTCTACAGATGTTTAAAGAGTGACTCCCACATTCTGTCAGCTCCTGGTGCTTTTCACCTTTGGATCCAAGATCAACAAGTTCAATTCTGTCAGGAGTGGAAGACCCAGTCAAGCTTCCGCACAGCTGATTATTATTTCTCCTTCGCCGAGACAGTCTGAATTTAACCTGGGCTTGTCTTTTTGCCTGAACCCAGTGACTCTCATCTGTGGAAGATGAATCTGAAGACTCCATATCAAGTTCTCTCCACCTGGGACTTGAGATCTGGAGGCGAAAGTCATTTCTTCTCTCCTTTGTTTGCTCTTCTGCATGCTCATATCTCTGAGAGATCCTTCTCCTTCTCCTAGGATTCTGTCTTACTGGTTTCTTACCAGACTCCTTTCTAGCATGGCTCAGCACCATGACAGGGGTGCAGTGCTCAAATGCATCTTCTGACATATCATGCAAGATGGAAGATCTATACAAGGCAAAAGGCAAAGGATAGGAAGTGGGAATGGAAAGGAAAGTCATGGGAAAACAAAGAGAGAAAGAGAGAGAATGATGAACATGACAGCATGGCCAGAAGTTGGTAAAGATAAACTGAAGAAAGACTAAAGAGTGTGTGTGGTTACATTCATGGACAACATAAAGCAGAAGCACGAGCCATAGATTCTCAGGTCATACAAAATACTCATCTAAGAAATATTGAATAGAATAATTTGCCCAGGGCTTACCTGCAGATGTCCTGAGTAGATGGACAGACAGACAACCTTGACTGACTCCTCGGAGCTGTCCCTGTCGTTGGGCTGCTGGCCTGGAGAAATAAGTTAGATAATTTGGCATCTTGATTAAGGTAATACATGGTTGATATCTTGCTTTTTTTCCACATATTTAAAAAATTACAACAAATGTGGCTGCTGGTCATGTTGCTCATAGTGAGGCCCATTGAATCTGGGAAGTCAGAGAGCTTGTTTTGCAAAAGTAAAACTCATTTAGGGAACTTGAAACAGCTGATGTGCTGCACTGCCCTGCTGTTGCTTCACTTGTGAGAGAGGAAGATGGTTCCACAAGTTTCTCTTCTATTAGTGTGAGCCTAGTATCAGAATAGCTCAATTTGCCTGGGAAACAAATGAGTATTAAGAGGTCCCAATGAAGTAAAGGGTTACAAAGCCAAGATGTGAGAAGGGTCACGATAGGCTGGTAAAGGTGAATAACCAAATAGCTACCAGGTTGCTACACAACACCTTGAGTTAGCAACAAGGCCCCAGGAGAGCATATATTTGAAAACAGTTTGAACTGTATAAAAGCCTGCCGCTACTACTGTTGTGAATTCATTATTGGCGTAAACAAAACTCATCTTTCAAAACATTGTTAACCTTTCTTACATTTTGTCCCTTCCTAGGATGTACTATGTTTGAAGTTAAGAGCTTGAAATAATTCAGATGGATAATGCTAACTTAAGTATATTTTACTAAATTTTTTCTTTTGACATTCGATATCTTCTGATTCCAATTGACTTCTTCACACTATGTTTAATGCAGACAATGCTGATAAAGTAGAAAGCATGTTATACTAATAATTCACTATTGGACTTACTCTGTGGCTTTACCTAATGTGTACAATAACTGCACACATGGAAAAATTGACAGCTTGAATTATTTAGAACTCTTTCTGCATATTCAATTAACACACCAAGTATTTGTTGTAAACACTATAATTATTTTTAAGTACAGGAAGCTTAGAAATTGAAGTAGCTTTTTGTTAAGATGTTAAAGTGAACATTTGGACTAAGAATCTGGCTTTGTCTTCTATGTTCTAATCACCAGAGATGAAATCTCTTTCCTTTTAAACAAGAGAAACCAAGGGAATTACAGGTCCATATTCTAGTCTAGTTGACTGATTCAGTAAAGCACATACTTTTCTCACTAAAAAAAATAATACTAAGAGAAGAAGGATTGCAAATTTCCATTTTGGTGTCCAAAATGTGGAAATTGTCCAACACTTATGATTGTGCAGTTCAGAAAAAGAGAAACTAATCTTAAACCAAGAGACAAGAGAAAAATTGTGTAAGTCTTTATGACTAGAATTATAAAACACATTTGTGTACTATGTCAACCAGTTTTTGGTAGTCTTATACCAGTCAGAAACATCACGTAGGAGGAAATTGTTTGGCTAACATTAAAAGGCAAATGGAAATCATTAAAGAAGAGATTGAGACATTCCAGGCAGACAAAACAGTGTGCTGAAAGGCTAGCATTGGGAATGTGCTTTCAGCCTGATGCACATCTTCCGTGGGCTTCTAATTTATAGGTTTCTATCACCTCATGAATATTGTCTGTTTAGATCCATGAATATCTCTAAGTATCAACACATGTTACACAATATACAATATTTGTATCAAGATTTACTTCTTTCAAGTTGTTTTTATTATTATTATTATATTTCAAAACACCATATGGTACTGCAAAGATGGCTCAGTTTGTAAAGGTGCTTGTCAAGTCTGATGACCTGAAGTTAAACTTCTGGCCCCATATGGTAGACAGAGAGCACTAGGTCCTGTAAGTTCTCCTCTGATCCCTTCACATGCATTGTGATATAAGCATGTTACCAATAGATAAGCAAGTAAAAAAGAAAGAAAGAATGAAAACAGTGTAAACCCATAAAATAATATCTCTGTTCTTTTAAGTACATACCCAAGATTTATAAATTGTATTTCTGTTCTTTAAACAATAAGCAGTAACTGTCCTTAGATTTGCATCTTGTATCACTCACATAGAGATTACTAGGAAGCTCTGAACAAACTAAGCACTGAGTGAAGATCATTTTTGAAGATTAATACTTACTTTAAAGTTGTGAATGAGGCCCCAGGTATGTTAAATTGTGCAGATATTATTATTGATATGACCCACATTATGATGAGTACAGATATGTATAGCTGTGAAACTGTGCAAGGATGTTGAAAGAGACATAATAATAGCAAACTCACGTGTCTGGACAACTACATGTTATATAACGATAATCATTTATTACTGAGTAAATACACAGAACAGAAAAGCTTTGTAGAGTGTTTGGGTTTATGGTGACACTGAATCAAGTGGGTTTTGTATTACTAGGAAACAGTCCATGTTCCCAAAAATCACACTCAAATAGCTCAGACCAAAGATTACTTTATTCATGGTCAGCTTGTTATCTTACTGAACAGAAGATAAGACTTGCATTCTTGAGTATCCTCTGAACTTTGCATGCTGACTGCTTCCCTCCCCTGGAACTGTACCTGTCTTCTTTCCTATTCTTGGTCTCTTCTGGTTCCCTTATCTCTTGACTGAAACCTGAAAGTCATAGTAAGTTAATCCCAGCAAGTAACCCCTAGATTAATGTCAGTGGATAAATGTTTCTCTACTCTGCAGAAAGGTCAATTCTAGAAAATTCTGTGCTGATTTAGAATTTTTCAACAGGTCCCTAGCTGATCAAAGGCTAGTTTCTCTACTGTGAGTGTGCCCTTTGGTGCTTCCTCATTCTCTGTCTTACCTTTTCAGTGTCTTATTTTTGTTTACTTTCTAAAACTTTGATTGTTTAGTTTATAAAAAGCTTCCTGCAGCCCACTAATAGATCCGGGTAAGATTGCATGCATGCAGCCCACTAAGACAGCATCTAGGTAAAACTGCTTGCCTGCAGACCTCTAAGACAGCATATAGATAAGACTACTTGCCTGCATCCCACTAAGACAGTATCTAGGTAAGACTGCATGCCTGAAGCCCACTAAAACAAAATCTAGGTAAGACTTTGTGCCTGCAGCCCACTAAGAGCATGTACATAAGGCTGACATTATAACTAGTTGACTCTTCTCATAGAAATGAAGACTAGATCTTCCTTCTGGTCTGCACCTACACCTCCACCTTTGACAGATCAGCATGCCTGCACTACCTCGAACCCCACAGCCTGCCTGTCTCCCAGGAGGTCTGGCCTAACTAGGGATATATGTAAGACAACCATCCCAATATCCATGCCATCTGGGATCCATAGAGAGAGCCCAGCAGATATGGGATTGATTCTGCTTTGCCTGAGCCCCATCTCCTTTCTGGTCTGCCCTTCCATCTGCACCCTGGGCAGATCCGAGTGCCTGTCTTAGGGCACCAAAGCCAAGAAGTTCTGCCATAACCAGGGACACAGGAGGCCTGCTCTAACCAGGGACACAGGAGGCTTAATCGAACCAGAGATAGCACTGCCTGCCTCCCAGGAGGCCTGCTTTAATCCTGGTCACATAGTTCTATTTGCCTCCAAGGAGGGCCTGCTCCAGTCCAAGACACCCAGGCCAGTTAACACCAGAGATAACCAGATGGTGAGAGGCGAGCACAAGGATATAAGCAACAGAAGCCAATGTAATTTGGCAGAACCAAAACCCAGTTCTCCTACCACAGCAAGTCTTGGATACCTTAACACACTTGAAAAGCAAGATTCTGACCTAAAATCCAATCTCATGAAGATGATAGAGGACTTTAAAGAAGATATAAATAACTCCCTTAAAGAAATACAGGAAAACACAGGCAAACAGAAGCCCTTAAAGAGGAAACAAATCTTTTAAAGAAATATAGGAAAATACAATTAAACAGGTAAAGGAATTGAACAAAAAAGACTCAAGGCCTAAAAATGAAAAAAGAACCAATAAAGAAATTATAAACAGAGGCACCCCTGGAGATAGAAAACCCAGGAAAGAGGTCTGAAATTATATATGCAAGCATCACCAACAGAATACAAGATATAGAAGAGAGAATCTCAGGCATGGAAGATACCACAGAAGATATTGACAGACCAGTCAAAGAAAACACAAAGTGTAAAAAGTTCCTAACCCAAAACATCCAGGAAATTTGGGACACGATGAAAAGATCAAATGTAAGAATAATAGAAATAGAAGAGGAAGAAGATTCCCAGTTCAAAGGGCCAGAAAACATCTTAAACAAAATCAAAGAAGAAAACTATCCCAACTTAAAGAAAGACATGGCCATAAACATACAAGAAGCCTACAGAATACCAAATAGATTGGAGTAGAAAAGAAAATTCTCCTGCCACATAATAATCAAACCACTAAATGTACAGAACAAAGACAGACTATTAAAAGTGGTAAGGGAAAAAGGCCAAGGAACAAATAAAAGTAAACCTATTAGAATTATACCAGAGTTCTCAGCAAAGATGCAAAAAGGCAGAAGATCCTGGAGAGACATTATGCAGACCATAAGAGACCACAGATGCCAACCTAAGCTACTAAACCCAGTAAAACTCTCTATCACCATAGATATAGAAACCAAGATATTTCATAAGAAAACCAAATTTAAACAATATCTTGGAAAAATCCAACACAAGGAGAGTAATTATACCCAATTAATCATCTCACAACAAACCCAAAAGAAGAGATTCACACACACACATAATACCACCTCCAATAATGAAAATATCAAGAACAAACAATCATTGGTCTTTAATATCTTTCAACATCAATGGACTCAATTCCCCAATAAAAAGACACAGGCTAACAGACTGGATATGTAAACAGGATGTATCATTTTGCTGCATACAAGACACACACATTAGCAACAAAGATAAACACGACCTCAGAGTAAGGGCTGGAAAAAAGTTTTTCAAGCAAATGGTCCCAAGAAACAAGTTGGAGTAGCCGTTCTAATATCCCATAAAATAGACTTTCAACCAAAAGTAATCATAAAAACAGAGAGGGACACTTTATACTTATCAAAGGAAAACAACAACAACAACAACAACAACAACAACAACAAGATGATGTCTCACCTATGTCCCAAATACAAAGAAAGCCACATTCCTAAAAGAAACTTTACTAAAGCTCAAAACACATATTGAACCTCACAGGAGAATAGACTTCAATACCCCACTCTTACCAATGGACAGGTCATTGAAACAGAAACTAAACAGAGTCACAGTGAAACTAGCAGAAGTTTTGAACCAAATGGATTTAACAGATATTAACAGATATTTACAGAATATTTCACCCCCAAACAAGAGAATGTACCTACTTCTCAGTACCTCATGAAACCTGCTTCAATACTGACTACATAATCAGTCACAAAACAAGCCTCAACAGATACAAGAAGATTGAAATCCCATGTATTCCATCAGATCACCATGGTCTAAGACTAGACGTCAATAACAATAAACCAACAGAAAGCAGACATACTCATGGAAACTGAACAACTCTCTATTCAGTGATAATTTGGTCAGGGAAAAAAATAAAGAATGTAATCAAAGACTTTAGAATTCAATAAAAATGAAGGCACAGCATACCCAAACTTAAGGGACACAATGAGAGTAGTGCTAAGAGGAAAACTCATAGCTCTGAGTGCTTTCATAGAGAAATTAGAGAGATCCTACACTAGCAGCTTAACAGAATATCTGAAAACCCTAGAACAAAAAGAAGCAAATACCCCAAGAGGAGCAGACTTCAGGAAATAATGAAACTCAGGGCTGAAATCAATCAAGTAGAAACAAAGAGAACTATACAAAGAATCAACAAAACTAGAAGCTGGTTCTTTGAGAAAATTAACAAGATAGACAAATCTTTAGCCAAACTAAAGAGCACAGAGAGATTATCCAAAATTAACAAAATAAGAAATAAAAAAGGAGACATAACAGAAACTGAGCCGATTCAAAGTATCATCAGATCTTACTACAAAAGTCTAAACTCCAGAAAACTGAAAAATCTAGATGAAATGGGTGATTTTTCTAGACAGATACAACAGTGCAAAGTTAAATCATGATCATTTAAACTATCTAAACAGTCCCATAACTCCTAAGGTCATTGAAAACCTCCCAGCCAAAAAAAACTCAAAACAAAACACAAAACAAACCCAAAGAAAGAAAGAAAGAAAACCCATCAACAATAACAACAAACAAACAAACAAAGAAAAAAACCTGAGCCAGATGATTTTAATGCAGAATTCTACCAGATCTTCAAAGAATAGCTAATACCAATACTCCTCAAACTATTCTATAAAATAGAATCAGAAGGAACACTACCTAATTCATTCTATGCATCCATAGTTACTCTGATACATAAACCACACAAAGACCCTACAAAGAAAGAGAAATTTTGACCAATTTTGTTTATGAATAACAATGCAAAAAAACCTCAATAAAATTCTTGCAAACCAAATCCAAAAACACATCAAAAACATTATTCACCATGATCAAGGAGGCTTCATCCCAGGGATGTAGGGATGGTTCAATATATGAGAATACATCAATGTAATCTACTATATAAATAAACTCAGAGAAAAAAAACCACATGATCATCTCATTAGATGCTGAAAAAGTCTTTGACAGAATATAACATCCCTTCAAGTTAAAAGTTTTGGGGAGATCAGAAATTCACGGCACATATCTAAAGATAATAAAAGCGATATACAGCAAACCAACAGTCAAAATCAAATTAAATGGAGAGAAACTTGAAGCAATCCCACTAAAATGAGGTACAAGTCAAGGCTACCGACTCTCTTTTTATCTATTCAATATAGTACTGGAAGTTCTAGCTAGAGCAATTAGACAAGAAAAGGAGAGGCACGGATTACAAATTGGAAAAGAAGTCAAGAATGATATCATAGTATATATAAGAGACTCCCCAAAATTTTACCAGAGAACTCTTAAAGCTGATAAACAACTTCAGCAAAGTGGCAGGATATAAAATTAACTCAAATAAATCAGCAGACTTCCTTTATACAAAAGATAAATGGGCTGAGAAATTAGGGAAACAACACCCTTCACAATAGCCACAAATAATATATCATATCTTGGTGTAACTCTAACCAAGCAAGTGAAAAATCTATATGACAAGAACTTCACGCCTCTGAAGAAAGAAATCGAAGACCTCAGAAGATGGAAAGATTTCCCTTGCTCATGGATCGGTAGGATTAACATAGTGAAAATAGCTATGTTACCAATCAAAATCTACAGATCCAATGCAATACCCAATAAAATTCCAACACAATTCTTCACAGACATGGACATTGCGATTTTCATCTTCATCTGGAAAATCACAAAACCCAGGATACCAAAATCAATTCTCAATAATGAAAGAGCTTCTGTGAAAATCGCCATCCCTGGCATCAAGTTGCACTGCAAAGCAATAGCAATGAAAACCAAATAATATTGGTATAGAGACAGACAGGTAGATAAATGGAATAAAACTAAAGACCCAGAAATAAACCCACACACCTATGGACATTTGATCTTTGACAAAGAAGCCAAAACCATACAGTGGATAAAAAGAAAGCATCTTCAACAAATGATGCCAGACTAACTCTCAGCCTGAATGAAGAAGAATGCAAATTGATCCATATTTATCATCATGCACAAAGCTCAAGTCCAAGTGGATCAAGGACATCAACATAAAACCAGATACATTGAATATAATAGAAGAGAAAGTGGAAAAGAGCCTTTAACTCATAGGTACAGGGGGAAATTTCCTGAGCAGAACACCAATGGCTCAGGCTCTAAGATCAAAAGTTGATAAATGGAACCCGATGAAACTGAAAATCTTCTGTAAGGCAAAGGACACTGTAATAGGACAAAATGGCAATCTACAGCTTGCGAAAAGATCTTCACTTACCCTACATCCAGTAGAGAGCTAATATCCAAAATATATAAAGCACTCAAGAAGGCAGACTCCAAAGAGCTAAGTTATCACATCCACAAATGTGGTGTAGAGCTAAACAGAGAATTCTCAACAGAGGAATCTTGAATGGCAGAGAAACACTTAAAGAAATGTTCAACATCCTTAGTCATCAGGGAAATGAAAATCAAAATGACTCTGAGATTTGATCTTACACCAACTAGAATGGCTAAGATCAAAAACTCAAGTCACAGCATATGCTGGAGAGGATGTGGAGAAAGAGGAAAACTTCTCCATTGCTGGTGGGATTGCAAACTGGTATAACCACTCTGGAAATCAATCTGGTAGTTCTTCAAAAATCTGGAAATAGTTCTGTCTGAAGACCTAGCTATACTGCTCCTGGGCTTATACCCAAAAAATGTACCACCATTATCCAAAAACAAGTTCTTCACTGTGTTTATAGCAGCTTTATTTGTAATAGCCAGAAGCTGAAAACAACTCAGATGAATGGATATTAAAATGTGGCTCATTTACACAATGGAATACTATTCAGCTATTAAAAATGAGAACATCATGAATTTTGTAGGGACATAGATGGAACTAAAAAATATCATGTTGAGTGAGGTAACCCAGAATCAAAAGGGCATTCATGGTATGTACTCAACTAACAAGTGGTCATTAGCCAAAAAGTACAGAATACCTATGATACAACCCACAGAGCAAAAGTTTAACAAGAAAGATGGTCCAAGTAAGGATGCTTCAGTCCCACTTAGAAGGGGGCACAAAATAATCACGGGAGGCAGAGGGAGGGACCTGAGTAGGTAAAGGGAAGGGGCAGGAGAAAAGGGTGGCAGGGTCAGGTATGTGGGAGGAGACAAGAGATAGGCCCAGAAGGGCCTCTGTGGTTGTGGGTAACCTTTAGAAAGTCCCAAAAACCTAGGATGTGAGAGACTCCTAGGACTCACTGGGGGTGACCTACTGAAATGCACAATAGTGATGAGATGGAACTGAAGAGACACCTCCAGTAGATAGACAGGACGCCCAGTGAAGGAGTGGGGACACCAACTCACCTTCAAATTTTTGACCCGGTGTTGTTCCTGTCTAAAAGAAATGGAACCGAACTCTTATATTTTTGTTTGTGAGCCTAGCCTTTAATGGTTGAGCCACCTTTCCAGCCCCAAATATCTAACAACAACAACAACAATAATAAAAGAAATGGAGCAGAGACAACAATGGAACAGAGACTGAAGGAATGTCCATCTGGTGATGAGCCCAACTTGGGATCCATCCCGTGGGTGGGTCCCAAACCGTGACACTATTACTGATGCCATGTTGTGCTTGCAGATAGGAGCCTAGCATGGATGTCCTCTGAGAGGCTCTACCAGCAGCTGATAGAGACAGATGCAGATACTTACAGCCAACCACTGGACTGAGGTCAGGCACCCCTATGGAAGAGTTAGGGGAAGGAATGAAGGAGCCGAAGGGGATGGCAACGTCGTAGGAAGAACAGTGTCAACTAACTCGGACCCTTCAGAGCTCCTAAAACAGAGCATACATGGGCTGGTCTGAGGCCCCTGGCACAAGTGTAGCAGAAGATGGCCTTGTCTGTGTCAGTGGGAGAGGATGTGCTTAATTCTGTATAGATTTGATGCCTCAGGAAAGGGGGCAGAGGGCAACTCCCTTCAGAGCAAAGGTGTGAAGGGGTGTGGTGAAGAACCCTGGATGAGGGACGGGGGGGAACATTTGGGATGTAAGTAAATAAAATAATTAAAATGAAATGAAGGCAAAATGAACTCTAGCTTATTTCACGTTTGATTTATTTGTTTAGGAAACATGCATTAATGACCCATATAACAGTAAGTACTAAGAAGAAAAAAGAAACAGCATATAAAGAACTTTTGGTTCAGGGAAATGTGTATAAAATGTGATTTATAGGGCCTGCTGATGAAGGAAGAATGCCTACTATAGAGTAGAGCAGGCATTTACATTTCTTAGAGGAGCTAATACTTAATACAGAAAGGAGCAGTGCGAAAAGTTAGAGGAGTTTTTCAGAGAGACAAGAATGTGCAAGTGTGTAAAGAGCAGAGCTACAGCTGCTCAGAAATTAACAGAATATGCAGATGATGCAGGAAGACATGTATTATTAGATTAGAACCTATCTATCTGCCTATCTATCTCTATCATCTATTTATAATCATTTATGTATTTATCATCATTTTTGTACCATTGATTAATTATTTAGTCTTCCTTTGTTGTGTTGAGTATCACAGTATACACCCCTAAGTATATATAAAGTTGTATTTTGTGTAAATGGGAAATGGTAGACTATTAAGCAATGGTGTTAGAAACACAGATTAGTTCCTCCTGTTTGCCTGCAAGTTTCTTTCATAAGTTAGAAAATTTCATAAACTTGATTCTGAGTGAGGTAATCAAGATCCAGAAAGACAAACATGGTATGTACTCATTTATAAGTGGATATCAGCCATAAGGTACAGGTTAAGTATGCTACAATCCATAGATCCAAAGAAGCTAAGCAACAAGGAGGGCCCAAGGGAGGATGCTTGACTCTCACTGAGAAGGGGAAATTAAATAGCCCTAGGGGATGTATGGAGAGAGGGAACTGAGGGAGGGAGGAACTGGGAGGGAAACTAAAGGGGTCACGTGAAAGGAAGACAGAGAGAGTGAGAACTGGGAGAGAGAACTGGAGTCAGTGTGCTGGTAGGGCATCTCTAGGGGGAGCTAGAAACCTAGGACAGTGAAATCTCCTAGGAATCTGTGAGGGGGACCCTAGCTAAGACACCTAGCAATAGGGGATATGGAACATGAAATGGTCACTTCCAGTAACCAGGCAAGACTTGCAAAGGAGGGATGGGGACACCAACCCGACCACAAAACCTTTGATCTACAATTTTTCCGGCCTTCATGATGTGTAGGGATAAATAGGGAGCAGAAATTGAGGGAATGGTTAATTTATGACTGGCACAGCTTGAGACCCATGCCATGAGAGAAAGCCTGTCCCTGACATTATTAATGGTATTCTGCTATACTTGCAGACAGTAGCATGGCATAAATGTCAGAGGCTTCACCTGGCAGCTGATGGAAATAGATGCAGAGACACCTACAGCTAAACATTAAGTGAAACTTGAGGAATCCTGCAGAAGAAGCAAGGAAGGACTGTAGGAGCCAGAGAGTTCAAGAACATCACAAGAAACCCTATACAATCCCTTAGGGAAGCCCATAGGGGTTCACTAAGTCCAAATCACCAACCAGAGAGTATGCATGAGATGGACTTAGGCCCCCTATACATATGTAACAGACATTCAGCTTGGTCTTCATGTGGACTCATAACAGCAGGATCAAGTGCTGTCTTTGAATCTGTTGCTTGCCTTTGGATCACTTTCCCCAACTGGGATGTCTTGTCCAGCCTTAATAAAAGAAGATGCATCTGGTCCTACTGTAACTTGATATGCCAAGGCAGGTTGACATCCATGGGAGAACTCCCCTTCTATGGGGAGAGAGAAGGGGAAAGGCAAGGTGAGAGAGAAGGACTTGGAGGAGAGGAGGCAGGGGAAGCTGTGATTGGGATATAAAGCAAATAAATCAATTAATGAAAAAAAGAGAAAGATTAGTCACTTGTAAAACTGCAAATCCAATCTACTTTATGAATTGCAGTAGTTTAAGTGGATAAAATATTTAAATATAATAAAACCATAATGTATGCAAAAATATAATTATATTATCTGTAATACTGTGGAATTATAAGAATATGAAAAAAATTGGAAAACATAGCCTAAGGATTTAAAAGATAAAAACATCTAACTGATGACAAAGAAACACATACTCACATAACAATACACCATAGGTGAAGCTCACAAAGACAGTTGCCACATTTTAAAACACATGTGTAGCCAATGGCTAATTTATCTAAGTCAGAAATCTTTCACAAATCATTACATAAATTTCCATCAACAAAAGTGAATAGGACACACCGATGGTAGTTCACACAAAAGGAACTATAGAGAGTAAAGAACTATATAATACTCTCAATATCTACAAGCAAGCAAATGCAAAGTGAGTTCACAGTGATCTTTACTTTTACTGATTAAATCAGTATATTCATAAAGACTGATCATCTCTGCTCAGTGGAGATAAGGTATGAAAATCAAGCACTGGCATGTAGTTTAGAAGCAATCCTACCATTTATACAACGCACACCGGGCATATTCTACCCCACATCGCCCTACCATACACACTCCTTTTGAATAACAATCTGAAGAGAAAGATTGCCTTTCAAAATTGAATATAGTGTGATCTTGAGCAAATTCTATTTTGTTGGTGTGTATTTGCAAAGTCACTTGAAAAGTCTGGAAGTAGAGAGCTGGCTGCTGGTAGTGACCATTTCTGGAAATCATACACACACACACACACACACACACACACACACACACATGTATATATATAAAATGTGTGTTTCATATATATAATTATATATAATTATATATATTATATATGTGTTATGTTTCTATAACTTAAAATTTCTAATTTTAATAACAAAAATAGTTTTCCATCATGTTGATGATGACTTGCGGAATTTTCCTTTAATATTAAAAGTGATTACTATTGCTTATTCAGCATTTTTGTCAACCATGTCCCTCTTCTCTTAAATTGAGTCATTACACTAAATAAACATAGAATTAAGATGAGGAGACTGAGGGAAAGGGGGTCCAGTGACTGGCCCAAATTGGGATCCAGCTCAAGGGGAGGCTCCAAGGCCTGACATTATTACTGATGCTATGGTGTGCTTACAGACAGGAGTGCAGCATGGCTGCCCTCCGAGAGACCCAACAAGCAGCTGACTGAGACAGGTGCAGATACTGACCTCCAACCAATGGACAGAAGCCAGGGATCCCGGTAGTTGAATTAGGGAAAGGATGGAAGAAGCTGAGGAGGAGAGTGACCCCACAGGAAGACCAGCAGTCTCAACTAACCCCAACCCGACCCCTGGGATCTTTCAGATACTAAGCCACCGACCAGGTAGCATACATTAACTGGTACGAGCCCCCCCCCCCCCAATATAGCAGAGGACTGCCTGGTCTGGCCTCAGTGAGAGAAGAAGCACCTCACTCTGGAGAGACTTAAGACCCCAGGGAGGGGGGAGGTTTGGGGGGGTGGGGGATGGGGACATCCTCTTGGAGATGGGGAGTGGGAGTTGGGGAGGAGGAATGGGATGAGTAACTGTGGGAGGGTGGACTGGAAAAGGGACAACAACTGGACTGTAAAAAGAGATATAATAATAATAATAATATAATAATAATAATAATAATAATAATAATAGACAATGGGGGACAACAGGGAGGAACAATGGGGGAGCAATGGCAGAGAGATGGGGGGACCAACGAGAGAACAATAGTGGGACAATGGGGTGGACAATGGGGAGCACTGGGTGAAACAATGTGGGTGAACCAATAAGGGGAACAATGGGAGTCCGGTGGGAGGACAGTGGGGGAAACAATAGGGGGCAATGAGGACACAATGGGGAGAGACAATGGGGGAACACTGAGGGGACAAATGGAGAGACAATGGGGTAATGACATGAATTCATTGATACCCTAAGTGGTTTGTGGAGATCCTAGGGTTGTAATGACACATTGATCTCCAGATGTCAGAATTCTTTATTCCTGGGAAGCCATGCTTGTCTTGATTAATGGCTTTCTCTCTTGGAGAAGATATATAACCACTACAGGCCCATGAGTCTCAATCATGGCAAAAAACTGGAATTTCTGGGCAAATTTTTAGCAATACTGTTTCTGGATTTGATCTGGCATCTCCTCACAATGAGATCCCAGCAACAGCATGGAGGTCAGTATTCTTAAAGGGTTGCCCCATGACTGTATGGCACGTCCACCATCTTAATTTCCTATCAGATATGTTTTTACTTTTTCTAGTACTCTAGTGAGATATTACTGAAAGCTTCATTTGTTTATGTGAGTGAGAGAAAAGAGAGAAGAGAAAGAGAGAGAAGAGAGAGAGAGGGAGGAAGGGAGAGGGAGGGAGAGAGGGAGGGAGGGAGGGAGGGAGGGAGAGAGAGAGAGAGAGAGAGAGAGAGAGAGAGAGTCTTTTTTAAATTCCCAAACCTCACCTTCATTTATCTGGAAAAGATCTTGAAACAGCGTGATCTTACTGCATCTCTAGTGGAGATGAAGAAAGGTGTGACATGGCGACATTTGAACATGTTACTGTAAAGGCTTCACGTTTGACTGCTGTGGCTGACAAGCATAACAGAACAATGGAAGATGGTCTGTTATCCTTGCCTTCCATTTCCATAGGTCACACTGGACACTGTGTGCAGCAGGTGTAAGACTGGCCAGTGCATATGGAAGACTCACCAGGGTGTATGTGGAGGAAACCATGACCTGATCCTGAAGCCTAATCCTCTCCCTGCTCTTGTCAACTCATCATTTCAGACATGGACTGTGGGAAGGGTGAGCAATGAGAACACATGGATCCAGCCATGTCTGCTCCCAGGCCAAGAACAAGGAAATCCACTTATCCTTTGCTTATCTGAGACCCCTCACCTATGTAAATAACCAGGGGTCACTATTGCTAAAGTAATGTGATTTTATTATAGGAGTAGAGGAAAGGTTACCTAGCCAAGAGGCCTGGCATTGCTGGTATGAAAAGTAGAACTTAAAATCAGTTGGAAGTTGAACCTGACTCAATTACACCTGGAAAGCAGGCCATCGGTTCCCTAGCCAGGAAACAAATAAGCATCCAGTCTGTTAAAAAATCTGGAAGCCAAAACTCTATCCAGAGGCTGCTACAAAATATTCATCAAATTGAAGGGGTATAAAGGAAAAATTGAGGGACTGATCTTGATTAAGTTGTGAGCTGGCAATGACTGAAGCTTGTTATTTGCTTACTTTAAAAAAATCAAACATTTCCCACACCAGTGTCAATGGGCTCTCAAGAGTTCAAAACCAAGACTGAGATCATGTTTAGGCGTTCTCCTATCTCTATCCATATTACAGAACAATTACCCTGTGACATCCTGAAGGCTTTGTGGCATTCCTAAGAACCTCTACACAACCATCACTTGGATAATGCTCTGACTATATAATCTAGAATGCTCTTGATGTGAAGTGTTTTGAAGTTGCTTTTTAGCAATATTAGATTTGCTTATTTATTTAGTATGTCTCAAGGTCTGGGGATGGGGACAACATGAAGGAATCAGTTCTGTTTTGCATAATGTGGGTTCTTGGGATCAGATTCAGGTTATCAGGCTTGTCCAAAATTGCCTTTTCCTTTTAAGCCATCTTATACCCATCTTGTTGAGGTAAGGATCTTGCTTTATAGCTCTGGCTGATCTCACTATGTAGACCAGGTTGGTCTTGAACTCACAGAGATCTTCCTGTTTCTTCCTCTTAAATGGTGGAGTCAGAAGTGGCCCCTGTTAGGTTTCCTGTACTCAGTGGATGGCCCCACATCCATGCATATATGGGCATTATGAACTCAGCCTAGTGGGTTATCCTATAAAGACACATGAAAGATAAATGTTGTGGGAGACATTGCAGCAGTTGAATAGAGGGAAAGCAGGCTAGATATGATCGTGCTTCATTTTATACATGTATGAACTCCTAAAAACTAAATAAATAAAATTTCAATAATTAGTAACTATTCCTTAATTCTATAAAAATGACATAAAAACAAGGATTGTATAATGATTGTCAACAAGTAGTGTGTTCCTGGAAATTTAGAATGTTTCTACCTTGTCACTTTCCACTTTAAATAGCAATGGTTATTTTCTCCTATCGATAGGGTCAGATACAAGATAAGCTTTGCTGGCCTGAACAGGAGGGAGTTAATGAAAGGAGGGACAATGCTTCACAAAAATGAAGAGGGGGAGGCTGGACATACATAATTTATTTTACTCCAATGGAGCAATCAGATAGTCAATAGCTATTTATCAGGAGAGTCACTGAGATCATCAGGCCTCAGTTAAGTACCGAGTCATTGTTTCATAATCCACATATTTCCTCAAAGTCCCCTAGACATTTCTCAAATGTTGCACCTGCACCAGATTCTTTTCAAGTACATTGTTGTGAGCAAAGCTCAAGCTGAGAGACAATTGAAGAGAAGTTGTAAATGAGAGAATGGTGGTAGATCACAGTCAGGCTAACAAGGGACTTTTTTTTTTTCTAAACACAAAAATAATTTATTCCAGAAAAGACACATCTACAATGATGCCCATCTACTAACTTCTTGTGAAATATATACTCAGCAATTCTATAAGCTTCTTCAGGCTTTGGGATTAGTTCATTTACCTCATTAATTTTGAGGGATTCATATTCTATCTCAGTCTAATAAGTTTTTTAACATCTATTTATTTATTTATTTTACATCTCAATATTTTATTCCCTCCTCTTCAGCCCCCTTTCTCCTCTCAGTTCTCCTTTCTTGCAGCTCCTTCCCCCATTCCCCCTCCCCTTCTCCTCTGACAAGGGGACCCCTCAGAGTATCACCCTCATCCCCCACACATCAGTCACTGCAGGACTAGGCTCATCCTCTCTCACGGAGTCCAGACAAGGCAGCCCAGTTAGGGGAATGGGATCCATAGGCAGGCAACACATTCAGGAATAGCTAGCTCCCCCCTCTTAGTGCTAATGATCTTTAATGAGTTGTCACTCAACAGGTCTCAGGATGGGCAGAAATTTAGGTGGTAAGCAAAGTATGAAGTGGTCCTTGTGCTTGCATAAGAAAGGGTAATGAGAATTACACAGATAGCCAATGGGTAGCTGTTTCTAGGCTTTGTTAACTGCTTTGAAAATGCTCCTCAGCCACTTATCTCCAAATTCTTAACCCAGAAGGGCTCCTGTCTAAAGGAAATACAGGGACAAAGTGTGGAGCAGAGACTGAAGGAAAGGCCATCCAGAAACTGCCCCACCTGGGGATCCATCCTCTATACAGACACTAAACCCAGACACTACTGCAGATGCCAAGAAGTGCTTGCTAAAAGGAGCCTGATATAACTGTCTCCTGAGAGGCTCTGCCAGAGCCTGACAAATAAAGAGGTGGATACTCGCAGCCAACCATTGGACTTAGCACAGGGTCTCCAATAGAGGAGTTGGAGAAAGGACTGAAGGAGCTGAAGGAGTTTGCAACCCTATAAGAAGAACAACAATATCAACCAACCAGACCCCCCAGATCTCCCAGGGACTAAACCACCAACCAAAGAGCACACATGGAGGGACCCATGGCTCCAGCCGTATATGTAACAGAGGATTGCATTGTCTGGCATCAGTAGAATGAGAAGGCCTTGGTCCTGTGAAGGTTTGATTCCCCAGTGTAGGGGAATGCCCGGGCAGTGAGGTTGGAGTGGGTGGGTAGGAGGGGGAGCACCCTCACAGAAGCAGGGGAAGGGGGATGGGAGAGTGGGGTTCTGGAGGGGAAACCAGGAAAGGGGATAACATTTGAAATGTAAATACATAAAATATCTAATAAAAAAGATAACGGTATATTCAGCTAAGCCAGCTGTCAAGTCTGCCAAAGCCCAAATACAATATGATCATGCCACCAAGGATCAATAAATATGTAGTTGCTAGGTGACCCTCAACAGACAGCAGCTGAGATGGAGGATAAATATACCAGCTTCAGTCCTTCAGTTTTTGGAGTCATCCTTAGGAGGTTCCTGTGTTGCCACACCTGTGCCTTTTATCTTCATTTCTGTGGTTATTTCTCTTAGAGACACAACTAAGTCTCTCCTTCAGTTTACTATGTAATCAATAATTGCCTTCAATTTCTGACCCTCCTGCCTCTATCTATGAAAAGCTGTTACTGCAATTGCGTGCCTGGTTTTATGCGGTGCTGGAGTCTCTACTCAGGGTTCATGCACACCAAGCGAGAATCCTACCAACTGAGTCCTATTCCCAGCCTGTTGGCTTATGGTCTGTTTCTGTTTAACTCACTTTTTCCTTCTGCCCCACTCCTGTTGTTCAGATCGTTCTCAGACACATTACTTACAAAGGCATTTGTCTTAGACTCTCTTTTGTGAAGACATAAACCTTGATGTCCCTGGATTAGGGCAGTTGGGTTGTCAGGCAGTGGGTGGATGGATCTCTAGGACAGTGCATGACCTTCCCATTTGGAGAATTGCTAACACGGAGCCTGTGGCCTTGCATGGTCTTCATATCCCTATTTATGTACAGTTCCCATCTCTCAAGTGCCCAATTTGTAGGTCTGGTCTTCATTCTCTGTCCCACTATAAAGATATCAAGTCCTGAATCTGGACCTTGCTTCAGATTGCTACAGTTAATAATTCAAAAATAAAATAATCAGAGTTATTCCTACCTTTCTTTTGTGGTCTGCATTCCAAGGAGCTCTGAGATTTTTATTCCCAAACCATTTACCCTAATCATGTACATTTCCTTCCTAGAATGGTCTCAGAGGTTCCTCATTACCCAGCAAACAAAGTACAAGGACCAGTTGTATTTGAGGCCTTTATGTTCTGGATATAATCTAATTCTCTGGTATTGTCTCATCCAAGTTTCTGGGTTCCAGCAAAATCTAGCACACTTTCAATCTCTAAGCATGACTATACTTTTGTTTCCATGCCCTTATAGAGAGAAGCATGGGCTTAGAGTGTTCCTCAAGACTAGGCAACTTTCCAAGTTCTGTACACATCCACTTTCTCTGACCTCCACATGTTGGAACAAGCCTGGCACGGTGGAAAGAAGCCCCACATGTCTGTCCTGGGTGCTGCGGCTCTGGGTGGAACAGGAGACACTTGGGAAGTGGCCATGCATCTTCCCACACAGTCTGACAGGAAGCCTTTGCGGGGCCCTGCCCGTGGGTGGGGGAGGGAGCCATTCTCGGGAAACAGATGGCAGCCATCTCTGTGGGTTCTCTAGCCCGGGGCACTGCAGTCGCTGCTGCTGGGTGCCGCATGGACTAGCCAGAGCGCAGTTGCTTGCTGCTTAGGCTTGGGTGAATGGGTACCATCTGGGAGTGCTGGGAAGCCCTCAGCAAGAGATTAGACATGGCTCCTTGGATCCCTCGCTTCCCATGGCGGGTCCAGATGAAGAGACAGTCCATAATTCTAAGATGTTTATTTTCATCATGTAGAGTGGCGTGGATGGAATTGTATCCCCCGCCCTTCTGGGAGAGGTGAGGCAGATATAGTAACTGGGAAGGGGCGTGGCTAAACCTCCAGCTGTCTCATTAACATGGGGATGGCTTGGGGCTGCATGGCCATGCCTCTACCTGAAGAAGGGTGGTCCGTGACCATGACTGGAGCCAAAAGCCTCCTGGAAGCATTGGCATAATGTTTTTCCGGTCCCTTGCTAATTGTTCCGCTGGGTCGCCCAGATTTTATGCCTGTGCTCAACTGGGTGCCAGATTGCCTGTCACAGATCACTGCCCCACATCCAGGGACCTGCTTTAACTTCTCACACAGCATTCATCTTGCTTCCTCCCAGTATTTATTTCCACCAGCCATATCCTTGTCTAGCCATTGCAAAGCCGCCACAGGATTCTACAGCTAACTTACCCCCACCTCCGTTCACTACAAGCTAAAGTGAAGAGGCCATACCCCACTCAGTGGGAAATCCTCATGGTGTCCTGCACAGAAGAGGCAACCAATAGAGAGAGTCTTGGAGTAAATCCTCTCCTGATTGCAGGAGAGATAGAAATGACAACCATTTCACAATGAACAATTAAGATATTTAGTCCAGCATTATAGAGAAGGCAATTCCATCTCTTCGCAGAGTAAATGAAGTGGGGTGAAATTTTCATTTAGATCTTGAGATCCTCTCCTGGGATACTGGAATTGGGAAGTATAAGAAATAAACGGCCATCATCTGTTTTCTTTGTCATGCATATACACTCCTATTTAGAAAATGACATAATGATAGCATGTAGAGAAGAGCACATGTTTTAATGATTTTGAAATAGGCAGGGTCTGTTTAAAAGGAAAATGCAGTAATTGAGTATAAAAGTGAATTAAATATTTTAAATGCATGTTTCATTCAACAGCGACGTATTGTTTTAATTTGCTAGTTGGTACATTTCAACAGCTTGGTTAATTTGTCCATTCCTTTAATAGGTGCAAGATTGAAATGGGGCTAGGAAGGGAAAAACAACAATTGGCTGGATGAGCAGAATAATATGTTCTCTGAAACGAAGCATTCTTTATAATGGATGTTTACTTCAGAAGATTACACCGTACAGTGCATTGAAATGGGAAAAACAAACAGGGGGCCATCTGCATTAATTTTATCAAAGTTATTTATATCAGCAGTATAATTAAAGACAGTAATTTCAAATTAGGTTTTTGGAGAATCCATTTATAGGCAACACAAGGCAACTTGTTTCCTTGGCATCTCAGCCATGATTGTGCTCCGGGGGAGGGGAGCGATGCCACCCACTGCCAATTGGCCTTGGCATTCTGAAAATTAATTATTATTTCAAAAGGTGCTAACGCTGTTATCTCCTGCTGCTCGGACAAGTTTAAATCCATTGCACTAGGAGAGCCCAGTAAATAATTTATGGATATGACAAAGGACAATCATCTATACGGACATACAAATGGCTTCACTTATTTAGTGATACATTAATAATACACCAGAAGCATCATTCCAGGACTGCAGATGGAAAATATTGTCCAGTAAATCCATATATATATATATATATATATATATATATATATATATATATATCCCCATTAATTTCAAAAGTAGCTCCTAAACAGCATGTTGAAGACTTAAATATGAAATGAAATATTACATTGGATCTCAGGAACAGAAATTTAGCCTAAAATTATCCAGAGAACTCTTCTAATGATGAAAAAGATACTTGAATCATTTTAAAATGAATAAATTTAGAGTGTCCTTATACAGTCTCATGGATACAAGGAATAAGACCAAATTATCGTTTCACAGGACAGCATTTGGAATAGTCGGTAACCTGGCTCTTGCCTAGCCAATAGTTGGAGTTCATTTATTGAGAGCCTCCTCTCCAGCTTTCAACTAGATCAAGCTACCATTATATTGGAGACGGTTTCTCTTCTGTTCCCTGCACCACCCTTCCTTCTACTTTCATTGCAGCCATGCAGAATTTGCTCAGTGTTTAACTTTTCCCCCAGTATCACAAACCTAAAGGTTTATTTAAATAAAGTGTTTATTTATCCTCATGCTGATACTTGTCTTCCACCCCTACCCCAGTAGGCCCTTTGATCCTCTTTTTTACTTTAGATAAGACTTGAGTCTATTTGAGATGATTTTTCATTGTAAAGTGTGTTCTCTCTCCCTCCTCCCCCCCTCCTCCCCTCCCCCCACCTGTGTGCAAGTGTACGCGCATGAGTGTGAGTGCCCACAGGACCCAGAAGTTGTCAGCTCTGCTGAAGCTTGACTCATAGGTGGATGTGAATTATCTGACACTGATGCTGGAAACCTAACGGGTTCTCTCCTAGAGCACTATGTATTCTTCATCACTGAGCTCTCTCTCCAGCTCCTAGGCATTTCCATGTGAAAAGTACAGCTTTACAATATACATTGAGAGCTGTGATTAGTAAAATTTATCAGAAAGACAAGAAACAGGAGACAAACCTTTACAGGAAGATTTTAGACAGGTGGACCACAGTGTTATATCTTATTTCATATGCACTTAGGGAATGTTTCTGAGAAAGAGGTAAGAATGATAATAAATTTATTTACATGACGTGGATGCCATTGTGGCTTAACTTTTTACAGATTAATGGTCTGAAATATATTTTATGTGCTTATTAGAAATATGCTTCAAAAATATTTAGAACAATTTTATTGGGTTATTCACCTGCCTATTTCTGAGTGATAGGTGTGTCAGCAATTTTTTATACTTTTTTTGTTGCTCTAAGTTCTTTATCTAAACAACACTTCAGTGTAAAAGTTTTAAATTGTGGTAAGTATAATTTATCAGCATTTTATTTTGTATCTTGTGCTAGCTGTGCCTCATCTAGACATAGCTGAAGGTCACAGAATTTTTTTCCTGTGATTTACTCTACTTTTATTCTTTGATTTTTGTGTTATGTTCTATGACTCATTCTAGGTCAGTTTTTAAATATGTGAGAAAGGTCAAGATTCTTTTTCTTCCTTGTCACTGTGAACTTGTTGCAATTTAACTTCTTCATTATGAATTTGTTGCAATTTCATTTCTTCACTATGAATTTATTACAATTTCATTTCTTTGAAAAATTAGTTATATACAGAAGTTAGCAATCTATGGGAAACTGGATTAACAGGTACCATTATTCCAGCGGAACATAGCATCTGGATTCATTGTGCCTATAGCCTAAGACTGTCGAAAGCTGAATTTACGAGTGATGCACTAATTTATGTGTAGGGAGATACTTTGAAACGGCAGATATTTCATGACAGGGCACGTCTATTATTGGCTTCCTTTGCTTGGTTTTACCATGATCATCAAGAGCAAAAGTAAACAGAAAAATTTGGCTACTTCCAGTCCAGCCAGGGAAGATGTAGAAAAAACATTGGAGAAGTACAAAAAAAAGATGGGTGTGGATGAGCTGCTATTCACTAGAGAGGTGAGTGTGGCTAAAAGGGAGGATGAAGTATTTTCACTTGCTGGTAAAGTATTTTAGAGTTTCCAAAACTACATTTTAACTGGGTTAAGATACAGCTTGTGCTAACAGTAGACTTGACAATTATCTACATGATGCTGTTTTTGCAAGTGTGGAGAAGGCAGAATTGTGGAATCACGTTGCTTCTGCTGAAATACACAAGGTAGTCCAGAGAGGTCAAGGAACCACTATGCAGAGTCATAGTAGATCTAGCACACCGTGAATGGAAGTACATAGGCGAACCCAGAAGTGGAGAGCAACCAGAAGTGTGCCACTTAGCAGCTCAAGCTAAGTGAGAAAGCTAAGCAGAAAGTTGTGACAAGTTGCTGACATCAATGATCTGACTTGGAGAGGACATGTAATGATGTGCCTACCTCATCCCACCAAGGCATACCCGGGATGCTGGATTTAGACCTTTAGTTCTTACTCTGATGGTCCAATTACTCCTTTCTGTTTCTCTATTCATTCTTTCTCAAATAAGAATATTTATTATGTGCATTCCAAATGTGTTTTAGAAGTGTATACATTGCTTTTGAAAATTAATTATTTTTTTTTACAGACTCACACATCAAACAATTTGCCTTGAGTCAGGTAAAACACTGAATTTAATTGTCTCTGCAATGCTAGAATCGCTGTCTGTATAACTTTTAGGAAATGAATGAATGCAAGGTGAGACAGACATGAAGTTCTTCAAGGCCAAAGATAGAGTGCTATGGTTTTGAAAGAGCTTAGGTCTTAGTCACTGTTCTACATGACTGAAGGCCTAGAACCTCAGTGTGGGTGTATGGGGGAGGTAGTAGAAGTGTTAAGAGAGAGAGAGCTATGATTTTCTATATAAACCAGTTTGTTCGTGAACTCATAATCTTTCTGCCTCCATCTCCAAGTGCTGAGATTGCAAGCATACTCTACAACACCCACATTCAATATGATTATTATAATGTATGCTGCTATGAGTGCCTGACATATGCCCATTGTTATATTCCAGGGAACTAATGTCAAAGTAAAATCAATGAACTAGAAAAAAATTTGATTTGACATTTGTACTGACTGTTTTTGTCAACTTGACACATGCTGGAGTTATCACAGGGAAAAGAGTTTCAGTTGAGAAAAATGCCTCTATGAGATCCAGCTGTAAGGCATTTTCTCAATTAGTGATCAAGGGGGGAGGGCCCCTTGTGAGTGGTACCATCTATGGGCTGGTAGTCTTGGGCTCTATAAGAAAGCCAGCTGAGCAAGCCAGGAGAAGCAAGCCAATAAGAAACATCCCTCCATTGCCTCTGCATCAGCTCCTGATCCCTGACCTGCTTGAGTTCCAGTCCTGACTTCCTCTGGTGATGAACAGCAGTGTGGAAGTATAAGATGAATAAACCCTTTCCTTCCCAACTTGCTTCTTGGTCATGATGTTTGTACAGGAATAGAAACCCTGACTAAGACAAATTGGTACCAGTGTAGTGGGGGTATTCCTGTGACAACCTGACCATGTTTTGGGGAGGACTGTGGAAGGACTTAGGAACTTTGGGCTAGAAGATCAATTCAGTGTTAATAGCTCTATGGGATGTTGTGTAGGAGCTTGGAAGATAATGTTGAGAACAGTGTAGAAGATGGAGGCCTGGCTTGTGAAATTTCAGAGGTAAGATTAAAGATTCTTATCAGGGCCGTTGCTATTTTGACTATGAAGAATCTGTGGTTTTGGTTAGCTGGGGCTGAAGGATCAGCTGTGATTAACAAGATACCAGAACTAATAAAGCAAAACTATTGCATTACTGGGACTATTTATGCTGGTTAGCTGGAGCTGGGAAATTGGCGGTGATTGGGAAGAGACCAGCATCAATGAGGTGAAATCTTCTGAGAAGTGTTTTCTGAGAGCACAGGGGCTGCATTCCAGAGATAGCCAGGGTTGTACCTTGTGCTGTGGCAGGACTTGATAATATGTAAGAGTCACACAGGTGGTACTGGTTTTGAAGGCATGAAGGGGTCATAAAGAGCAGCTGAGGCTCGGCACTGTGAGAGGCAGTGGAAGGCCATTGGTGAAAGTGCAGCCTCAGTTGCAGTTGATGTCCCAGGACTGAAGGGGTCAGGCAAAGGAGGTGAGGCTTGGCACCATGAAGAGAATCTATGAGAGGCTATTGGTGAAGCCTAGTTGCATCAGAAGACAGCAGTGTTTTGGAGATGCCAGTACCATGAGATGACCACCAAGAACAGCAGCTGCAGTGGAGTACAGGCTTCTGGAGCCTAGAAGACGTGGTGTGTGCTACAAAGGGCAGAGCAGAAGAAGTGACTCAAGCCCTTAAAGGAATCCAGAAGATTGTGAGTGGATCCCAGGCATTGGATGGTTGGAGTTTGATTTTGCTTTTGATTGTCACTGTGCCCTGATATATTTTCCCTCCTGAAGGAAGAAGGTATTTTAGTGGAGCTCACAGTTAAGAGACTTTGATTTTTTTAAAAGACTGAATTTTGAAAGATATTGAATATTTTAAAGAAAATGAAATTTTAATATGTAAGAATTTGCAAAGACTGTTGGACTTTTAAAGTTATTTAGATCTTGGGGATGAATAAGAAAGTAAGGGTTGAGGCTTAATAATGATGTATTTGTGTGTCAAGTTGACAAGGGGTCAATTGTACTGGCTGGTTTTGTGTCAATTTGACATATGCTGTAGTTATCACAGAGAAAGGAGTTTCAGTTGAGAAAATGCCCTCTATGAGATCCAGCTGTAA
>CM052719.1:50763980-50777867 GCA_028551405.1 Uromys caudimaculatus | reverse complement strand
GTTGGACTTTTAAAGTTATTTAGATCTTGGGGATGAATAAGAAAGTAAGGGTTGAGGCTTAATAATGATGTATTTGTGTGTCAAGTTGACAAGGGGTCAATTGTACTGGCTGGTTTTGTGTCAATTTGACATATGCTGTAGTTATCACAGAGAAAGGAGTTTCAGTTGAGAAAATGCCCTCTATGAGATCCAGCTGTAAGGCATTTTCTCAATTAGTGATCAAGAGGGGAGGGCCACTTGCGAGTGGTACCATCTGTGGGCTGGTAGTCTTGGGCTCTATAAGAAAGCCAGCTGAGCAAGCCAGGAGAAGCAAGCCAGTAAGAAACATCCCTCCATTGCCTCTGCATCAGCTCCTGATCCCTGGCCTGCTTGAGTTCCAGTCCTGACTTCCTCTGGTGATGAATAGCAGTGTGGAAGTGTAAGATGAATAAACCTTTTCCTCCCCAACTTGCTTCTTGGTCATGATGTTTGAACAGGAATAGAAACCCTGACTAAGACAACATTGTACTTTCATAAACTAATAGTGAAGATGGTTTGAAATCTGTTCCTTTGTTTGTTATAAAATATTCTCATCTACCCACTCCATCTAGGTTTTAAAACAACAACAACAACCCTGCTTGCTGTGTTATATGTTTACCATGCTATTTGGTTTGACAAATATCACTGCTTGGTGAAGGAAATAGAGTGGGATGGATTCCTCTCCAAAAGAAAAGTTTGTGAAGGAAATAACTAAGATCAAACAAGAAACTAGATTCGAGATTGAGTGATAGACAGGCTGTTGAAACATGTTTAAGGATTTTGTGGGTGAGATGAAGATGACCAGCTATTTGGTTAGTGAAGATGTAGGGGATAGAGATAAGAAAGTAAACCTTTATAAACCCTTACCATGAGTTCTTTTTTCCTGATTCATATCCCATGCCCCAATTGACAGACCATTACAAAGAAGACTAAGGCAGAGCTCACCAGTGTTTCCAGAATTTGAATTTGTACTTCTTTGAATGCTGTAAGCAGAGGTAATGGTCTGTTCTTTTGGGAGTTTGGAGGGTAGCCATGTTGAGAGAGATGCAGAGAGAAAATGCCTGCCTCATGATACTGCAAAGGCTATCAAGAACTCTATAATAACAACAACAGGGCATTTGTGTGACATTGTGAACAAAATTTGGTTTCATTTGTTAGTGTCCTGAGCACATGATTGAGGTTGAACTTGATAGTGAACTAACCTGCTTGGTAGAAGAATTTCAAGAGGGGAGCATTCGAGCTGGTGCTGAGAAAGCAAGTACAATTGTTAAAGAAATCAGCATCACTTTAGAGAAACCTCCAGCTCATCTTATGAAGAGCCAAATTCATTAAAAGGAAGAAACCATAAATTGAAGAGGTTCTCTGCTCCTCATGTAGAACTGTCTTGGGAAGTGTTTCTCCAGAGTCAGCAGACAGAACTCATTATGTCCAAGAGTGGCAGCCTGCACCTCTAGACTGTAGTAGAACTTGGCAGTATCATCCATTTGGTACTGGCTTTGCAGCCATGAAAGAAGCAAGATTGACAAGGTCACAGAGTCTTATTTCAGAAAGGTGTTGATGTCAGGTAATGTGTCAGAATCCCTGAAAAGAGTCCCTGAGAGGCCATTATTTCAATCTGTGGAGATGAGGCCTGGGTTTCAATGGAAATCTCAGGGTGTTTGAGAGTCCAGGATCATGAGATAGCCAACAAGGAAGCTGAAGACAGGAAGTGAACTGGAGAGAGAAAGGGAGAGAGGGGGGAATAGAAGGAGGGAAGGAGGGAGTGACAGGAAAGAGAGAGAGAGAGAGAGAGAGAGAGAGAGAGAGAGAGAGAGAGAGAGAGAGAGAGAACTGTTGGCAACAAAGCTGGAAGAATGGGGCTACTCAGCCCTTTGCAGCCCAGGTGACTAAAGGAAAAGCCCCATATTTCATATGGGCTACAGCATGTGGTTTTTGTTCTTTTGGGTTGTGATTTTACATTTTCCATTTCATTCCTTGCTGTGCCCTTTCTTCCATGTTGAAATGGGAATGTTTACTGCCATTGCATGTTGAGAATATGTAACTTGTTTTTATTTTACAGAAGCTTACAGTTTATAGAGATTGCCTTGAATCTCAGAAGAGATGTTGGCTTGTTAAACTGCTGAAATTGTTAATGCCTGTGGGAATGTTTGAAATTGGATTGCATTATGAGATGAACGCAAGACTTTGGAGACAAGGGGTAGACTTAAAATGATATTGTTCTGGTGTTAAATTCATAAAGGGTAGAGTTGTGATGGTTAAATGCAGTTGCTCACTTGATGCTTTCTGGACTCACCTGGGAGATGGGCCTCTGGGTTTGCCTGTGGGAATTACCTTGATTAGGCTAATTGAGATGATCTCCCCACCATGGGTATTATCATTCTCTGGGCTTGAATCCAAGTGACTTGAGCACAGCATTCATCATTTCCTGCTTCTTGACTGCAGATGGAGTGTAACTAGCTGGCTCAAACTCCTGCCAATGTGACTTTCCTGACATAATGGATTGATCGTAACTCAAATTCTATACCAGAACCGACCATTCCTCCCTTAAGCTGCTGTTGTTAGAATCTTTTATCACAGCATGTAGAAAAGTAACCATGACAATATCTAATTATATCCGTACTGTGTTTATGCAAAATATTTTTTTAGAATGTCATCTATGTATAGATAAAAGCCTGAGCTGTCACCTTCTGTTAAATACAACACTTAAATAAATTGTCAACTTCATACCTAGGCAATATAATTTGATTCTAACATGGGATTATTCTCATTTTACATCACAGTAAAAACCTGTAGATGTTTGGTTAGAAAACACAAAGCTGGCACATTTAGAAGTACCAAAGAATTGACAAAACAACTTTCAAATCTTGTCATTTTCTGTGATTTTAACGTTTTTTTTCTATTTTCTACATGCTAACTTCATTTTCTTTTTTATCTTTTGTAAAGAGATTTTACTCTTACAATATATTCTGATTATACTTTCCCCTCCCTCAACTCCTTTCAGTTCCTCCTCACCTCATTCCCCTTCAGATCCAAACATGACAAAATAAAATAAAATAAGATGAAGCAAAAACTTTTATATTGAAGTTGGACACAGCAACCCAACAGGAGAAAAAGTGTCCCAAGAGTAGATAAAAGTCTAAGAGAGACCCACTTGTTCTCAATGTCAGGATTCCCATAAAAATAGTAAGCTAGTAGCTATAATACATACACAGAGGACCCTGTGCAGGCACATGCAGGCATTGTGCTTGCTTATTTAGTTTTTCTTGCAAGCTTATATGAGCCTTGCTTAATTGATTCAGAGGGCTCTGTTCTCATGGTATCCTTTATCCTCTGACTCTTAGAGTCTTTCTGCCTCCCTTTCCACAGGATTCCCTGCGCTCTGAGGGAAGGGATTTGATGGAGACCTCCAATTTTGACTCTCTCTCTCTCTCTCTCTCTCTCTCTCTCTCTCTCTCTCTCTCTCTCTCTCATGTATCGCTGTGGTCTCTGCATCTGTTCCAATCTACCGCCAGAGGAAGCCTCTCTAATGATGCAGCCATTATAAGACACTGATCTATGAGTACAGCAGAGTATCATTAGGAATCATTTAATTGATTTTTTGACGAATTGTGTCTGTTTTTGCCCTATGTCTTTGGGCTATATAGTCTCTGATTCTTGGTTACTCAAGCAGTGTTGAGTATGGGTTCCTTCTCATGGAGTGGGCCTTAAGTTAAATCAGATATTGGTTGGCCACTCTTATAAGTTCCACACCACTATTGCCATAGTGTACTTTGCAAGCAGGACAGATTGTAGGTGAAAGGTTTTGTGGCTGGGTTGATGTCCATATTTCTCTTTTGGTAGCCTGAAGAGTACCTCCCTGCATCAAAGAGTCTAGAATGTAGGGCTGAAGGTTCCATGCAGGAACTTGCTCAATCTCTCCATGTTTGATGAGATGTATGAATGAATATTGTCCTTGACAATGGGAACTCTGTTGTCAGTTTGGGGAGAGCAATCCTTTGTCTTAGCACCATCTGAGTTGTTTGGGGATTTTCCACTAAACACCCTTGGCCATCAACTCAATTGAATGCAATCTAGTCCTTACAATGGAAGCCTTGCCTAGCTATAAAAGATGACCAGTTCAGACTCTGTATGTCCTATTACTAAGAGTCCTCATTAAAATCATCTTCACAGATTTGAGGAAGTTTTCCTGCACTAGGTGCCTCTAAATGTCCCCCAATTCCAGCAATCTCTCTCCATACTCTCTACTGTCATCCCAACCCTCTTGACCTGATACCTCCTGCTCACCCTGTAAAATCTATTCGATTTCTTCTTCCAAGGGATACTCATGTGTTCCCCAGACTACTCCTCTTGACCTAATTTTGCTGCATCTACGGATTGTAGCTTGGCTACTTAACAGCTAATATCTATTTATAAGTGAATACATGTAATAGTTGTCTTTTTGGGTCTGGCTTAACTCACTTGAGATGATTTTTTTCTAGTTCTATCTATTTGCCTGCAAATTTCATGTTTTTTTTTCCCACCAAGTAATACTCCATTGTGTAAGTGTTCCACATCGTATTCTTCTATTCTTTGCTTGAGGGACTTCTAGGCTGTTTCCATATTCTGACTATTATGAATAAAGCAGAAATGAACATGGTTGAGTAAATGTCTTGTGGTAAGATGAAGTGTCCTTTGAGTACATGCCCAAGAGTGCTATAGCTGGGTCTTGAGGTAGATCAATTCCCAGTTTTCTAAGGAACCACCATATTGATTTCCATGGTGGTACAATTTTGCACTCTCTCTAGCAGTAGAGGAGTATTTTTCTTTCTCCATATCCTTGCCACCATGAGCTGTCACTTATGTTTCTGATCTTAGCCATTCTGACATGAGTAAGATTTAATCTTAAAGTAGTTTTGATTTGTTTTTCCCTGCTGGCTAAGGATGTTGAACATTTCTTTAAGTGTATCTCAGACATTGAGATTATACTATTGAGAATCCTTTGTTTAGATCTGTACCCAATGTTAAAGTTATATTATTTGATTTTTATACATCTAGTTTCTTGAGTTCTTTATATATTTTGGATGTTAGTCTTCTGTCAGTTTGGAGTTGGTAAAAACTTTCCCCATTCTGAGGGCTCCCATTTTGTCCAGTTGATGGTATTCTTTGCCTTACAAAAGCATTTCGGTTTCATGAAGTCCCATATGCAGGATGATAAGTATGAATCTTTTGCATTCTAATACAGATATTCAGTTTTATTAGCAGCATTTGTTGAAGATGCTGTCTTTTTTTCAGTGTTTATTTCTGGCTTCTTTATAAAAAAGCATGTGTCAATAGGTGTGTGGATTTGCATCTTCAATTCAATTCCATTGACCAATGTGTCAATTTTATGCCAATACTAGGAAGATTTTGCTATTTATAGCTCTGTAGTACAACTTGAAATCAGGGATGTTGAGAACCTCCAGAAGTTCTTTTATTGTACAGAATTGTTTTAGCAATCCTGGATTTTTTGCTTTTCCATATGAAGTTTTTCATTGTCTCTAAAGAATTGTGTTGGGGTTTTGATGGGGATTTCATTGAATCTGTAGATTGCTTTGGTAGGATGGCCATTTTTACTATGCTAATTCTACTGTTCCACGAGCATAGAAGATCTTTCCATCTTCTGATATCTTCTTCAATTTCTTTCTACAAGGACTTACAAGTCTTTCACTTGCTTGGTTAGAGTTGCTTTAAGATATTGTATATTATTTAAGGCTGTTGTGAAAGGTAATTTCCATTATTTCTTTTTCAGTCCATTTGTCATTTTTATATAGGAGGGCTACAGCTTTTTGTGAGTTAATTTTGTATCCAGCTACTTTGCTGAAACTGTTAATCATCTGTATGGGTTTCCCACTGGAAGTTTTCAGGTCATTTATCTATACTATCATATCATTTGCAAATAAAAATATGGTATATGAAAGATCAAGAAGTTACAGGGCTTCATGGACTATGCTGATAGGAATATAGAATCCTAACCATCACCTGAAGATATGTTTGTTTTGTGGTGTAATTCATTCAGATTTCCTATAGACTGTTGCCAGAATGACCTGAACCAACCTGAGTTAGGTTTTGGAGCCCTATTTGCATAGGCTTGACAAGAAAGGTTCTATTTCTCTGCTAGGAGATGATTGGCCTACAAAAATTTTCACTTCTGAGTTGAATGGATGGAATCAATCTGTAGTGAGCCAGATAGTCAGCAAAGCAGAAGATGGCTTTGATGATTGATGTTTGAGATCATGGAGTCTATTCTTCTCCAGTTAGTGATTTAAGCTTTTTTTCATTCAAGACCTACATAATTGAATGAATGTTTAATGATATTGATCACCCTTTAGTGACATAGGCAGATTTTTGCCACTCTTTCGTTTTAGAGAAAATCCCAGGCTCAATGAAGCCAAATATTTTAGGCCAGGATATATAGCTGAATATCAAATAACTGCTTCTGATGACATGTGGCATTGACATCTGCTCATAGCTCTAATATCCTACATCCAGTCTATGTATATGGAGTTGTGCTGTCCTTTTTCTGGGCACCTATCACTCTGTCCTCACAGTATCAAGAATAAAAGAACCTGTGCATGTTTAGATTCCATTGCATTAAATCCAAATTTTTTTTTTTATTTGAGAAATGGTCTCATGTAGTACTGTCTGGCCTTAAACTAGCTGTATGGTTAAGGATGACCTTGAACTCCAGATGTTTCTGCCTTTGTCTCCCAGGTTCTGAGATTGCAAACATGTATTACCACATGTTTGCTTTGCAGCAATCGACACTGAACTCAGGGCTTTGCGAATGCTAGGCAAGCACTGTCCTAACTAAGCCACATACCTCTCAGTTTATGTAGATTTTCATATTAAACTGCATTTCCTTTCCTTTCTAAGTAACTCAGAACTGGGAAAAGTATCCTACTCCAGATACCTCTGACCCATCTTTGCCAATGTTTCCATTAATCTCCTAGAGAGGATGTGTCTGCCCCAAACAGTAACTCTTACAGACAGTAAAGAAGTGAGAAGGTCATGAGTGAAATTTAAATTGTTGCATCTTGCTCAGTCTAGGAAGAAAAGCAAGCTGGCAGCTTCACACAGTTTTTCTATTTATTATATATAGACTGAATCTTTAAAAAAAAAATCTCACTAGATAATTCATGAGAGAGAAGTGTTCCTTGCCAAACCCATGAGAAATTCCAGGGGTAAAAGGAGAAAGAGCCAAGGTATAGTGTATGTATATGCCTACATGTATGTTTTACATTACTATTAATCACTTAAATTACACCTAAGCTTTTTTATAATATTTGCTGTCTTAATTATCTACATTAAAAGATACAAATTAAAATAGTAAGACAATATAAACTATCTCTTCCTTCGCTTTCTTGTTATGTCCTTGAGGTATTGCTACAATCATCAGCTTTGGGGATAAGAGACATAAAGACACAAAGCACTCACTTCCCTCAGTTTTCCCAATGGGACTGTTCTTTGGGCTTTTTTCAAATCATCATGGTTATAGAAGGCAAACAGTACTTTCTAAGTTGGATGGATAATGCAACATCCATGGGTCACAGGATCCATTTTCTTAGAGTATTCTGAACTTGGCTTTATTTCTGGTAACACATGTCCCTGGCACAGCACACTCTTGAGAATGAGTTTTCTTTGAGTACAATATGCTCCAGTCCACTGGGCCATCCATTAAAACAAATGGACTCCCTGCTCTGAAATAGTCTACTCGTACTCTCATCGTAACTCACATCACAAAATAATAAGCATTTTCCTGGAGGATTTTTAGAATTTAACTATACTCAGCTTAATTTCTTCAAACTCCACAGGGATACTTGATGCTACAATAGTAGAAATAACTATAGGCAGAGGGTTATAAATCAAAAGACACTGCAGAAAAGAAAACGCTATTGGAAAAAATAATTGGTGATAACTCATGTTTTTGTTTCCAAATCTATCCATCATAGAGATTGATCTGGTGAAATGTTACATTGATTTCTTTGAATGGAAATAGCTTCTGCAAAATAGAGCCAAGACTCATGGTATGTGAGCACAGGTAACCAGCTATGTGGCAAAAGGTAGGTTATAATAAACGGGTTATCTCAAATTATGTTTCTAGTCAGAGAAGAGCCTAGCTATATGGTCAAGGTATTTGTAAATAGATTTTGAGCCTGAGTCTTGTTTCTGGGAGCATGGGGCTTGGAGGAAGAGCCAGGACTTAACTTCAAGAGCCCACTCCTCATTTTATGGTTCTATGACTTCAGGTGTCTGCTGCTAACTGTCGACATGCAGGTTCCATTTCTCTTCCATTTATCTAGACAGATGATCTGAAAAAGACTCTGGACATTGAGAAGTATTTTCTGAAGAATATGCTAGTCATCTTTCCATCACTATAATAAATACCTGAGGCAATCAGCTTAAAATGAGAAAAGACTGATTTTTGTCTCAGTTTTAAGGTGCCAGTCTATGGTTAGGCAGAAACCACTTTTTAGGCTGTGGATCCCCTCTTGGTGGTGAGCAAAGGCACTTGACTACCATAAGCAAAACTGCCTATCTTATGGCCAAGAAACACCAATGGATAGAAAGGCCCAGGGTTTTACTATCCCTTAGAAAGGTATAGCTCGATGAGCCATCTCTCCAGCCCCTGTTTAAATTCTTATGCATGATATGGCACATGATTTTAACAAACCTGTGCGGTATCTTTCCTTGAGGCACTAAGAAATATGACAACAAATATAAGAAATAACTAAAAATCTATGCACCGAAGCCTAATAAAATATTCAAAGGTGTTAATCAATATTTATATCCTGCAAATTATAATACTAATCTGCCAGGCAAAGTTAGTGACTTCTGGTACAATAGTAGCATGACTGTTTTGGGAGTAGCCAACCATTTTTGATTGGCTTTGCTGTTTTAACAGACTTGTTAAACTAGCTTCCAAATATATGTGCTTCTACCCAAAGATCAACGCTATTCTCACCCTTTGTCTAAGCAGGTTCTGTTACCTATGGAAGCATTTAACGTGGAGATTTTTGAGTTGTCAGAGTGATAAAGACAAGTGATGATGTAGTGCTTGACTCAAATTGGGGCATCAGCATCACTCCTTCCTAATCTCCAGGGACACTGAGAGGCTGGATAGGATGTAAGCAAGAGGGTAAGGAGGCGTGGTGCAAAAGGCATCCTCTGGATGTAATGTGGTGGTCCTATTCATGAAGCCACTGCGTAAGATCAGTACAGAATTAGATCTGTCAGCATCTTTTCAGCACTAGGATTGTGCTGCATAAGCTTTTCCCAGCCACTTTAGCATTGTTATCCCTGTTCAGCTCATGTTGTGTTAATGTTGTTGAGATTTTATGAGTGAGGTCTTGAATTTAAAAGAAAAGAAGGAGGGGTGCATGCTAGAGAGGAAAGGGAAATGATATAATCTCAATAAATGAAAGGGTTATTTAGATTCAAATTTCAAGTTTGCTAAAGATGTTTTTAAACCTCAGCTCAGTTACCACCTTATTTCTTGGATCCTTCATCTGTAAAATAAAGATAAGCATTATTCTAAAAAAGTTCAGTTCAGTAGAACGGAAGCTTCTTGGGAAGACAAATGGTAGCTGACGAAGCAGTGGTGCTGACAATGAGTAGTGCACTATGTGTGCTCTAAACTCTCAAGGAGCAATTATCAAAAGTAATCGGTAGATTAATACAACTAATAAATAACAGACAAAAGGCAATCTAATGCATTCTCTACACTTAGTGTTAAAATACAAAAATTAGTGCAATAGACAACAATAATATCAGGAAGTAGGAGACTGGTGTCTGGGCTTTGAAGACAGACAGACAGACAGAATTGTGTCTGGTTCCTGCTCTGCCAGTCACCAGTTACGGAGTTCCTGGTACTTTCTGAATCACTGAGTCTCAGTGGTTTTGACTGTACAGTACATGTTTGCCTACTTGTATCATGTTAGTTTCTTCTCTGGAAATTTGCTGATGGAAATTCAGTTCTACAGAGAAATATGACAGCACCAAGTACAGTCTTTCATTCTCTCAACCATTTCTTCAATCTGAAAGCAGTACTAAGAGAACAAGCTCTCACTAAGCACCTTGTGGGTTCCTGGCATTTACCAGTTTCCGTGATCACCTCCTGCAATTAGTTTTCCACCGGACTCCAGCTAGTCTGTCCTTGAGATTCTTTAGCCTTGCTTGATTTCAGAACTTGAGATATCTGTAGAGGCTGTAGTAACAAAACTAGAACAAATATTTTAAAGATACTAATTTGATCTTCTTAATAGTCATGTGTGGTATATATTTGTGTAGGTCTATCTTACAAAGAGACATAGAAGCTGGAGATGGGTCCTACCCAGAGTCACAATCAATTCAAATCTGGGATTTGAATGAAGAGAATTTATTGTAAGCTCAAATCCAGTCTTAATTCTTTATTGCTCTGATACAAATTCCTTGAACAGTTGAATAAAGGGATGGCTTGTTTTGGATGTCACTTTATGATTATTTGTAAATTCATATGCTTAAGAATTCTTTTCTTACTATATTCTATATATTTCTTGGGTATCTTTTTAGAATGTTCAAATGTAAAATCATTTAAGAATTTGTTCTTTTTAAAATTTATAATTAAAAAATGCTTAATTTATAATGTAATTTTATTTCTTCTTTGCCTGCCCTCACTCCAAACCCTCCCATATAACCCTCCTTGCTCTTCTTCAAATTCATGGCCTCAGGATGATATTTTCCAGTTTCACCCATTTGCCTGCAAATTATTTGATGTCTTTTTAAAAAATAGCCAAGTAGTATTCCATTGTATAAATGTACCACATTTTCTTTATCCATTCTTTAGTTGAGGGATATCTAAGTTGTTTTCAGGTTCTGACTATTACAAATAAAGCGGCTATGAACATAGTTGAGCAAATGTCCTTGTGGTATGGTGTAGCATTTATTTTGGGTAAATGCCAGTATAGCTGGGTCTTGAGGTAGAACTATTCCCAATTTCCTGAGAAACAGCTAAATTGATTTCCAAAGTAGTTGTTCAAGTTTGCACTCCCACCAGCAATGGAAGACTGTCCCAGACCCAGAAAGACAAATATGGTATATATTCACTTATAAGTAGATATTAGCCATAAACTACAGGATAACCATGCTACAATCCATAAACTCAAAGAATCTAAGTAACAAGGAGGGCTCAAGGGAGGATGCTTGAATCTCAGAAGGGGAACTAAAATAGATATCATACATGGATAGAGAGAAGGAACTGGGTAGAAGAGGGGGGTAGGGAGGGGAACAGGGGTGGGGATCAGGTGTGCGGAGGGGAGTGCAAGAGGTCTGAGAGAGAGAAGGGGATTTTTTGGGGTGGGGGGGCTGTATCTCTGGGACAATCCAGAGACCTAGGACAGGGGAATCTCCGGTTATCTATGGGAGTGACACTAGCTGAGACTTATATCAGCAGGGCATGTGGAGGCTGATGTCACCATCTCATGCAGCCTGATGGGACTTCCATTGGAGAGAGGGGGACACCAATATATCCACAAGATCTTTGTCCCCAAATCTATCCTGCTTACAAGATGTGCAAGATAAAGATGAAGCAATGATGGAGGAAATGGTCAATCAATGACTGGCCCAACATGAGACCCATCCCATGTGAGAGAACCAACCCCCAACACTGTTGGTGATACTCTGCTATGCTAGCAGACAGGAACCTGGAACAATTGTCATCTGAGAGACTTCATTAATCAGGTGATGGAAACAGATGCAGAGACCCACAGCCAAACATTAGGCAGAGCTCAGGGAGTCTTGTGTAAGAGTGGGAGGAAGGATTGAGGGAGCTGGAGGGGTCAAGGACACCACAAGAAGATCTACAAAGTCAATTAACCTGGACCCATGGGGTCTCACAGATCCTGAATCTCTAACCAAAGAGCATGTATGGGCTATACTTAGGCCTTCTACACATATGTAGCAGATGTGCAGCATAGTCTTCATGTGGGTTCCCTAACAAGCAGAGCAAGGGCTGACTAACTATTGCCTCCTTTTAGATCCCTTACTGCTAGCCTGGGCTATCTATGTCTGGCCTCAGTGAGAGAGGATGTACCTAGTTCTATTAAGACTTGATGTGCCAGGCTGCCTTGGTACCTGTGGGGTGGAGGTCTTCCTTTTTCAGAGGAGAGGGGAAGGATGAATGGGGGAGGAGGTGTGAAGGGCAGACTGTGAGGAGAGGAGGGAGGGAGTTTCGATTGGGATATAAAGTGAATGAATAAATAAAGAGGAAAAACAAATTCATGGCCTTCTTTCTTTTGTGTATATTGTTATTGCATGAATATGTGTTTCTCTTACTTTTTCTGTATGTGTGCATATCTGTGTATGGATCTATGTGCATTCATCTATAAATCTATACTCATGTGGAGACCTGAAATTGAAGTTGGTATCTTTCTCTAGCCTCCATCTTTTTTTTTTTTTTTCGATAGAGGGTCATTCACTGAACCCATTGTTGACTAATTTGGCTACATTGGTGTTCTAGTGAACTTCAGGATCTGGGATCTGCTTGTTCTCACTCCCTTAGTGCTAGGATCACAGGTGCTTTTCCATCATGTCTGGATTTTAAAGGACATCGGGGATGCAAACTTGGGTCATCATGCTCCTGCAGTGAGTACTTCCTTTGTTGAGCCATTTTGCCAGCGTCACAAAGCCTCAGATACTTTTGCTTTAGTGTCATTTTAAAGAAAAGTGGTATTTTTGGGGTCACTCCTGTACCTTTAACAAAATATGAAAGTTGTCTTAGTTTTCACATTTCAGCTATGATTAAGGTTTCCTATTTCCCCTTTAAGTCTCTCTGAGCCGTCTTTTTCTTTCCAACCTTTTCCAGCTCACTTCAAATGCATTATTTAAAACACAATCATATTAGCACCCTCCTAACTGGTTTTCTTTAATGACACTCCATTTCCCTAAAGACAAAGCCATGACTTCTCATTATGGCTGACTAGGCTTTCTGATCTGGTCTCTTTCTCACTCCCTCACTCTAGAGCCTCTTCACCCTCTTTCCTAGTCTTTGTGTTGCTCATTCTGACCTACATGTGGTCTTAAGGGTTTCTGCTTCAGGGCTTATACACACACTTTTTCATTCAGTTCTAAGGATGTTCTACATTAATCTACAGATTGTTTAGGTCTACTGATCCTCTGCATACTATCTCAGCTTAGCAAGCCTTCTATGATATGTTTAGACATTTTAAAGATGTCCTTCAAGTTGTGCCAATAGTATTCTACACTTGCTCCTGAAGCACAGCTTTCTTCACTGAACATGTATAGAGTGAAGTAATGATTTATTTCCTAATGAAACATTTCTGTGCATTCCCAGTGTATTTCACATAACAGCCAACCCTTGACCATGACTGCCGGGGAAATGAAGTATGTTGCCTTTGTGTGAGAAAAATCTCACAATTACCTCATTAGTTACCCAGGGCAACTCCCAGCTCCTTCTCTTCTGCGCTTTCAATACTTGCCTCTCTCCTCACAGTAACCTTGTATTTAGTCTTCATTCTGACTGACAAGCCTCTTCTCCAATGTTCTCCAAAGCTTTCCTTATCTGAAGCCCTCAGTAACCACTCAACCCAGAAGTTTCCTTTCTCCATTAGCATTGTGTATCAACACCTTACTATTTAGTGTTTATCACAACTTTCATCAGAAAGACATAAATGTTTCAACATTTCTTTTAAATACTCCAGAAAGTTCTAGAAATATTTTGTCCTTCCACTTAAAAAAAAATTATAACTTTAAATATGTGTATGCATCTCTAAGTATTATTTTCTTAGTAACTTTATTTTTCTAACTCAAAATTTAATACTTGTGCAAGGTCAAATGGGCTGATTCAGTAAACAGAAT
>CM052719.1:50707949-50763880 GCA_028551405.1 Uromys caudimaculatus | reverse complement strand
CTCACTGATAAGTGGATATTAGCCCAAACGTTCGGAATACCCAAGTTTCACTTTACAGTAACTGCTGGACTGAGAGTGAGGTCCCAGATGGAGGAGTGGGAGAAGGGACTGAAGGAGCTGAGGGAGTTTGCAGTCCCATGGAGGGAGCAACAGTGTCAACTGGCCTGACCCCCCTGGTCCTCCTGGAGGCTGGACCACCAACCAAAGAATACACATTGAGGGACCCATGGTTCAGACCACATATGTGGCAGAGGAGGGCCTTGTTAGCCATCAGGGGAAGGAGAAGCCCTTGGGCCTGAGGGTGTTAGAGGCCCCAGTAAAGGGGAATGTCAAGGTGGGAATACAGGAGTGGGTGGGCGAGTGGGTGGCAGGTGGAATACCCTCATAGAGGCGGGGGAGGGAGGAGGGGATGGGGGTTTCCAAAGAGGAGACCTAGAAAGGGGGAAGTATTAGAAATGTAAATAAAGTATCAAAAAAGAAAAATAAAGATTTTGATTCTAATTAATGAGAGCCCCAACTGCTAATGTCCCTGATGAAGCCTTGCTTTGACTCCAGTGACTCTCTTGATGTTTTTTACTGTTTTGAAACTCTTCATATCTCTCATGTTTTGAAAGTAAAAATCTGACATATGCATTTTTCTAAACTCTAGTTTCTCTGAATATATTTTTAAAATTCATTACTATGTGTACAGTGTTTTTGTGTGTTTGTGTTTGTGCACACGTGTGTGTATGTTTTGACATGCACAGCACATATGCCAAGGCAAACATATTTGGAAGCGAGAGGACTACTATTTCTTCACATTCTTGTGTATATTCTATTTATTTATTTATTTATTTGTTTGTTTATTTGTGTGTGTGTGTGTGTGTGTGTGTGTGTGTGTGTGTGTGTGTGTAAATCACATGCATGTTATATGTTGGTGTCTATAGTGGCACAGAGACAAAAGGGGTATTTGATTTCCTGAAACTGGAGTTAGAAGCAGTTATGAGTTGCGTGACGTGAATCCTGGGAACCAAACTCGGGTTCTCTGGGAGCGTAGTCTACATGTTCTAATCTGGAGCCACCTCCATGTTCTCAGCTTTGCACTACCTATCTTTGCACACATTTCTGCTCACTAGATCTTTCCTTACATGAACAAGTTTTTTAGTGTCTTTACTTTCTTTACATCTTCTTTTTATGTCTTTCTTCCTCTACCCTATTCCTTAAGCATTCATCAGATATGTGTTGATCCCTGTCAGAGACAAAGGCTTTGGCCTTGGCATATTCTGCTAGATGAAGGATCCCAGGTTTGACTTAGTCTGCTAGCCACAGTGTCTCGGATCTCTCAGCAGGCATTCCTTTCCAGCAGGCCTCCCTTTGTTTCCTCCCCATTGTTACTGCCCCCAGGTAGGGATTAGACGTCCGCCCTTCAGCTCAGGGACAACTATGGCATATAATTATGTATATTATGTCTGGTCGCATTGTGGATTCTCCCCTCCCCTGCCATTTCCCGCCCTAATGTGCTTAAATCATTGTAACAATAAAGATTGTCTCTGGAGCTTGAACGGAATCTCGTCTTGCTCCCACGCATCCTTTTGTTTCCTGCTTCTTTCCATTACCGACGGTTTCTCTCTACAGCACGGAGCACCCGCTGGCGGGAACTTCGAACCTAGTCGATAGCCTTTCTTGGAAGGGCCCTCCAAGGCAAGGCGGGCAGCGAGCTCTTTGCAGATCCCTGATTGTATTGTATCTTACTATGAATGAGTTTCTGAAAAGCATTATAATTACCAATTTTATGTGGCTATTTAAGAATTATTTCACTGTTTGTGCTCAAGCTGGACTCTGTGGAGGAATTCCCTCAAGTTGAAGTATTTAGAGGTACCATATTTCTCTGTTTGGACAGTTTAAAAATATCCTGCATATATGACCTCAGGGCATATGCTTAATACAGTACTCTGGATTCAAGAGTGGAAGAAAAATCCAAACTCAGCATATAAACTCTCTGCCCTGCTGTGACCTCATGTTTCAGACAGGGTGTATTTGCTTGTTAGGCAATAATCACTAATTTAGAAAAAATATTTCCTAGATCTCTAAAACCACAAAAATTTGAATCTCTCACTGGAGTGCAGTAGAAATCAGTGATCATATTTATCAGCATTATTCATGTGTCTTTGTCTCTATGTCAGTGAGGTATTCATCCCCGCAGTAGACTCTTACATTAAGACTGAAGATTTTATTTTATTTTATTTTATTTTATTTTATTTTATTTTTTGATTTTTCGAGACAGAAGAGGCTGTCTCTTAACCTCTGTTTTATCATCTGAGCAATGGGGCAAGACAGTGCACCTGCAGAAGACTGAAGTATTTTAAAAGGCCTTTCTCCTCTGTTCAGTGCAGTAGTGTTTCTTGGCACAGACATGCAACTGTGTGAACCTTGACACCCATGCACTTAGTGAGTACAGTTTATAGACTCCAACTCTCAGGCTCCTCTCTCTTGTTTATGTTTTCCTTGCCCTTTCTAATTTTTGTAGCTTTCTCTACTTGCTAGCAGAGCTTGGCATTGAGAGATTCAAGATAGAAATTATTCAGTGTGACTGAAGAGATATCTCATCCAGTCAAGGGCTTGCTGCACAATCACGGTCCCCTGAACTTGGATGCCCAGCTCCCAGTCCAGCCAGGCATGGTGATGCCCACCTGGAACCTGAATGTTAGGAGTAGGGAAAGGGGGAGAGCAGAATAGGGGATTCCTGTGACTTGCTGGTCAGTAAGCTCCAGGCTCGGTGAGAGGCCTTGTCTCAGAAAACAAGATGGAGAGTAATGGAGGAACACACCTGGGCATTGGCCTCAGGCCTCCACACACACAAGCAGGCATATGTACACACACACACACACACACACACACACACACACACACACACACACAGAAGTTGTTATGCCTTTCTGCTTAAACTTCAGATCACACTCCCTAGTGCTGCTACTCTGATTGTCTAGTTGTCTTGGTTATATTTCCACATATGGAAACTGAAGACCTTAGAGATGTGGCAGCTAACTCAAGCGACCAAGGAGCACAGAGCTCAGGACACCTCTGTCCTACCTAGAACAGTGCCTTCTCCAGCACACCATGGCCCTAAACTTCTTCAGCTCCTAGAATGTTCTGATTTTAACACAAACAACCGCATGAACTAATGGTGGTACCTATGATCTGACATTCAGAGATGAGAACCTCGAACCTGAACATTGGTGGAAGTGAAATTCTCTTGCTCTCAACTTGTAAACTGCTATTAAGTTGTTCTATGGGACTTTGAGCTGTAGATACAGCTGGATGGGGCTAGTGTGTACTTGCTAAAAATAGGGGTGCTGAAAAGAAAAAAAAAGAGATTGAGAACAGCAGTCAGCTGTGATATGTCAATTTGCATCATCTAACTGGGGACCAGACACAGAAAAATAACCACTAGAGTAGCCTCAGTGTCTTCTTTCTTAAAGACAGTGAAGTCTATTAGCATCTACAATGTGGCAAAAGCCCAAGAAAACATCCTATTTATTTACTCTAAGAAGCAAGTTAAATCTGGACTGCTTGCTCCTTTTGCCTATTCCTTAGAGAATAGTAAATGATCCCCTGCTTAAGTGGCATTTTTACTGAAGACATACTGCTTAGTGTAAGTTTTAAAATGCAGAAACTAGATTCTCTTTTACAATTAGGTAAAGGTTTCAAACCAGTGATTAACAATTAAAAAGCAGTAAGGATCTTCCCCCAAATTAAATATTATACCGTACTTTTAAGTTTAAAATGGGTGGATTGAACTAAAAATGCTGTTTTTGAAGAAGCAGCGAGGATTTCTCTGCTGTCCCTGTTGCCTGTGTACCACTCAGTGTCCTTGACACCACTAAGACCCACTCTCTGCAAGGAGGCTATCTCAATCCTTGTAGTTTCTTTCTTTTTTATTACTGTCTGTGTGTGTGTGTGTGTGTGTGTGTGTGTGTGCGCGCGCGCGCGTGCGCGCACATATGGATGTGTTTGCATCTGCGTATGTGTTCATCTGTGTAAGTGTGGACGTGTTTTCTATGCACATGTATAAAGGGCAGAGGACAACATTGAGGGTTGGTCCTCAATCCTTCTACTTTGATACAGGGCCTATTTTGTCATGCACTGCTGCTGTACATGCTGGCCTGTGACTTCCAGAAATTCCCTACTGTCTGCCTTTGACATCCTTGAGGAGATGGGGACATACATGGATGATACTGTTTTTGGCTTTTATGTGGATTCTGGAAACCCACACTAAGACTATCAGGTTTGTTCGGTAAGTGCATTACTCAGCAAGCCATCTCCTTAACCTCATGTTTGAAATTTCAAGGGAAATTATTAATTAATAATGATAGACTTTGGCTATAAGTAGGCATGGACTATCATGGACTATCAGTCTTTCTCCCACCACCAGACTGCTGAGATTAAAGGTCTCCACAACAGTGTTTCATTTACACTGTTAACACGATGAAATCAAGTCTGAGGGGTTAATTTTTAGATGTATTCTTAAGGCCCCATTTTTAATTTCAGTTTCTCTTAAAATCAGAAAAAATAACATGATAAAAACAATGTACAAAGTATGGATCCAGACCAGAAGATAGAGATTTCTATACTAAATAGGATCACAAAAAATGACTTTAATTGGTGATTTAGAAGGAGGAGACCTACCCAGGCAAAAACATCTTCCGTCTGAGAGAGCTTTAGATGCCTGTTCTAATATGGCTAACTACTCACTGAACATGATTCTTTGGACTTGGTGCTCACCATTTCAGAACATTCCATAGCATTAAAGAGAATGACTCAAACCTTACTATAGAGAAACACACCATGCTATTCTTCTGGTCAGAGTATTTAGTACTACAGGCAAACACATCCATACAAAATTGCTTGAAAGGTTCTTTCAAGGCTGTAAGTGAACAAACAGATGCTGCAGGAATAGAGTATGGCTTTGAGTGAGCGTGTCACCAGCTGATGCTTCTTCCTAAAGACTTCCGATGCTAACACCACAAGGTGACTTAAAGGCTTCCTCTCAGTCTTCCTATTACCACTGAGCCCTTCTTGAAGGTATGCTGTCAGACAATTACAATGACTTATGTCAGCTTTAATTTTTGCACCATCTTTGCACCAGCTATACAGTTAACTATGGTAACCTTCCATTGCAACAATTTTTACATATGAATCAAAAATGTTAAAAAGATTTCAGCCTTTCCTTGATATCACAGGAGGGCATACAACAATAGAACCTCATGCTTTAATTTTGATTTCTCCAAAAAATCAGGAAAGTTGATATAATAAAATCAATGTGATGTGCCAGACAATATTCATTTCTATACCAATATGGTCACAGAACATGACTTCCTGGGTTTTCAGAAACAAATGAGTGTGAGCCCACTTCTTCCACAAAAATTCCCTGTATTGTAGCTAATCTTTCTTCACAAATTAGTGCAACCCAAGAAAATTGTTCTGTCCTATTTGAAATAAAATAATTCACATTATAGGGAATAGTCAGGCAATACTATTCTAATACAAACTTTATAAAAGCATGTGCACACATGTGTGAGTGTTTGTGTGTGTGTGTGTGCGTGTGTGTGTGTGTGTGAGCGCGTGTGCGTGTATGTGTGTAGCTTATTGGGTAACTCAGTCATTCTTCAGTTGCTCCCCAGGTTTCCTTTTATGACAGAATTCCTTACTGCCATACAACCTGCTAAAAAACCCCAGACAACAATTTCTAGGTATTTGCCTGTCCCTGCTTCTTCAGGACAATAACAAGTAGACACCAAAACATAGCTTTTTAAATTGGGTTCTTGGGATGGCATTTTGGTCCTCCTGTTTGCAAGGCAAGCACTTTGTCAATAGAACCCTCCTCAAAGGTCATGCATAAGTTAATTTTTAGATAACTAAAAGTTACCAGGTTGTGTCAGTAATGGTTCAGTGGTAAATGTGCTTGCCATGAAGTGTGAGTATCTGAGTTAGAATCCTCACAATTCATATAAGTCAGAGTCAGTAGAGAACACCTATAATCCCAGAGTTTCTACAGTGAGATGGAAGGTGGATACAGGAGACTCCAGGGAGCTTGCTGACCAGCTATCTTAAGTTACGGAGTAGCAAATAAGAGAGAGGCTGCTGTAAACAGTATGCAAAGTGAGAACCAACATCTGAGTAAGTCTTCTGACTTCTACCCACACACTGTGGCATTCATGCTCACAAAAGCACACACATACAGATTAGGAAAATAATTCTGCTACATCATTAAGAATACCAAGATAATCTCCCAGAGGTCACAATATTTTGTTGGCTGCTGGGGCTGTATCTTGGGGGTTCGGCATAGCATCCCTCTCCAGTCTCTTCTGATGAACAGTAATGTCTGTGATGCATGAGAACACATTTAAACTTCAAGGGCAAAGTGTTTGATGTTTTAAAATTACCTGCTGAGCATGTTATCCAGTCAATAAAACATGCAGAACAGATGTTATTGAAAATCCCAAGTCCACAATGTCTTTCCCTTGGTTTAGCTTGGAAGCAGAGAATTAGGTTAGCCAGAATATCTGAACTGTTGTATCATGTGTCTTTTGAAAAACATGATATACTTCATCCGATAAAGTCACTTGGCTTGATAAAATTTTGGACATCATCGTGCAGCTGTATATTACATTTTCTGTTTCATCTGAATCTCATCTTTAATGAGTAATTGGCCAGTAATAGAAAGTACATTTTATATAGCAGTTAATGATGTTCAAAAGCCCTTGGAATTGATGTCATTGTGGTGTAGGTATTGCTGCAAGAGCTCTGCCTTCTTGCGTTTTGTTCAGGACATTTCCAGGGCTGCTCTTGGTGTTCAGAGCACTGCCATCTCTCTAAATGTAAACACTCCTTTAACATAGCATCCGTCCTTTCTTCACACTCTTGTCACCGTGCTTACTTGAGGAGTTAATTGTCCAGCTATGATGGTTGCCACTGTCATATTTATTTGCAACGAGAAGGGGGACCATGGGAGGAGGTCAAGTCACAAGACTTGGTGCTCCGAAGTGTGCTTCTTGGCCTCTTTCACAGACCTACAGGTTCTGCTTTACACTTCCTGTTTCTAACCACTGTTATAGGTTCCCATTTTAAAGTGTCATTTAAAAACAATTTAAAATTTGACTTTAGAAAAGGTAAATAGAACACACAAAACCCCAACTTTCCTTGTTTTTGTCCCATACTTTGGCTCTGAGCTTTTTGAGAAGGAGGGTTTTTTCCCCCTGCTGCATCTAGAGGTTGCCTTTCCAGTTTTCTTAATAGCTGGTGAGTAAAATAACACAGGAGAATTTCATCAACAAACTGTGTTCAGGGTATTCTTTTTAAAGTCACCCTTTGAAAAACACAGCAGTGGGTAAAAGTGCTTGCTAACAAGCTCAAGGACCTGAATCTGATCCCCATGATTTATATAGTGGAGTGGAGGGAGAGAACTGATTCCTGCAAGGTGTCCTCTGTTCTACCACAGACACACAAAGAGTGTTAGGCAAAGAGTGGTTGCTATAGCTAGGGACAGTCCATTGGAGACAACTGGTTTAAGATTTGTCAGTCACTCATCAGAAAAGTTGCTTCTTACAGTAGATGGGAATTATCACACAGACATACAACTGGACAATATACAGGCAGAGAGAGACTTGGGAACACTCAGCTCTAAATGGGATCTTTATCACCCCAACCCAAGGCTCAGGGATCTATGAGGAAGAGGAGGTAAAGATCTTAAGAGCCAGAGACGGTGGATACCTTCCTGGAAACAGAAACCCAGACATAAGTATTGGTACATAGAGGCTCTGATGATATGCGCCAGAAATACCCAACTTCACACTAGACAAGTCTCAGCATGGAGAAGGGAAAATAGACACAAAGCCGCACTCCTGACCAGTATGAGTATACTTTTTAAGAGTGCTCCTTCAGGCTGGTACGAAGGCTGAGTGGGCAAAGGCACTGGTCCTCAAGCCTGAAGACCTGACTTAGATCCCTGGAATTCATATGATGGAAGGGGAGAATCAGTTCCAACAACTTGTCCTCTGAAGTCTACATGCATATCTTGGCATATGCCTCTACCCCAACCCTACATGTTCACACACAAATAATTGTAATGAAACAACTTAAAAAAGAATGTTTCTTTGAATTTTAAATAACCATACAAAGCAATAGTTCTCTTATTACAATTTACTTATACTTTATTTTTTGACACCCCTCTCTCACTTCTTGCCTTGTACCCTTCCATCTTCAGTCCCTTTTCCATTCTGTTTCCCTCCTTCCTTAATCAGGCCACTTTTATCTTCTCCTGATGCACTTTCAAGTCCCATGACCAATACTTACCCCTCCTTACAAAATTTAAAATTTGTGGTCCACGTATGATATAGGACATGTAATGTGGGTCTTTCTAAGTTGCTTTGCTTAGTAGTTTCTAGGTCCATCCTTTACCATTCATTATTTCACCTTTCTTTACAGTTGAATAAAATGCCATTTTGTGTATTCTATTCTTTCTTTATCCATTTGTCTGCTGATGCACATCTATGCTGGCTCCTTTTCCTCACTATTGTGAAGGGACACTGCTGCCTTTTGAAAGTTTCCTGTTAGAATGAATGACTACAAAGTCCTTATAACAACTTTGCTAAATATTCCCAGTTAGAAAGCTTATTGTCATGGAGGGACTGAGTTGTGTTCCTTAGATAACATAAGTATATGGCAAACTCTCTGATGAATTTTGTTTAATTAGACTGTTGCAATACTAAACCTTACACAGTGAGGCTACACACACACACACACACACACACACACACACACACACAAACAAGAACATTAAAGGATAGTGATTCTTTCAAGAACAGTTAGGAGAGAGAGAGAAAGAGAGAGAGAGAGAGAGAGAGAGAGAAATAGAGAGAGAGAGATGACTCAGTGGTTAAGAGCACTTCCTGTTCTCCCAGAGGGTCTATGTTTGATTCACAGCACCTACATGGTAGCTCACCATGTTCCAAGGGACCTAATAGACAACAGACAAGCACACAGTATACAGACATACATGATAGCAAAACACTCATACATATAAAATAAAACCTTAAAACAATAAAAAGGAATGGTTAGAGTCTCAGATGAAACCCATGGGTAAAGAATGCGTGGGGAAAACACTCTTTGGTAACAAACCATAGGAACTTTACATGATACAGAACAGCCCAGAGGAATGCCTGATTCCAGAGATGATGAAGACAAGACAGTCTTGAGGGAAGGTGAAGAACTTTGCTCTGTTTAGTAAAGATGAAATTCTGGAGGCAGATGGACAGAAGAGTTGTTTATTGTTGAAGTACAGAATTGGCAAAGACCTGAGTGGAAGAATTAGCATATGCCAGATCAGAAATTAGAGTAAGCTATGACTTAGAAGGCTCTTGCAATCTTCTCTCTCCCCCAATAGTTTTTGGTAAGAAAGGCTTTGGAGTGGTCTAGAAGTTTAAATTCAGAATTCACTTTTCCTAAGTATCTGCAGTTGAATGTATGGGCTAACCTGAGAATCATGGTGGCTTTCTGGTTAAGCCTTTTAGGTTTGTCTACTTCCCTTCTGTACACAATGAGGTACTTTGTGGGAACTACAGATAATTGCTTGAAAATTTCAGCAGTACCTTTTATGAAAACACCGAGAAGCTCTCCTGTGGTGTTTTGTTCATGAGGAGCTTGACTGTCTATGAGAGTTTCTCAGGCCTCAGATCTTCCAAGGTTGGGAAGAACTTTCAGCCAGTCTGGCAAGTACCTTACATCTGGACTATACACAATGGTTTCCCATTTTCTGATTGGACCATGGCTTGTCTCAATGTGTCTCATTGTCTATTTAGCTTTTACTGGCTATCATAATAGAAAGAGTGAATTTAAGATTGTGCAAAGCCCGGAGTGTGATGCCATTAACACTCTAGAATTGCATGACTCCTGTTCAGGGATTGTTTCAGGTCCTGTCTACTTCATTTTCACACTCAGCCCTTGAGTTTAGCCTTGAACAGTCATTGAAAGGAAGACTCATTTTCTTGGGTACTGGAGAAGTATATCCAGGGCACTAACTTTGGTTTATCTAGTTTTCAACTGCTTAACAGCTTATGAAGTTGGTGAATGCTCCTGGAGAAACATAGCCACAACATAGCCAGATGGTTCACCATGTTATGGTAATTCTTCAAAGTCTTTACGGTGATGAGTTTTATAACTCTTCAGTTAGCTGTCTCTGATAAAATTAAGATCCACAATACTTTTAGAATACGAGGAGAGTCAATATATGTGACATATTTTCAAGTTGCTTGTAAAAAATTTGGTTTCCTAATCATAAATACCATTATGCCTTGTAACATCTAGTTTGTGTGAAAGAGATCAGTACAAAAATATAACTATGAAGTTAAAATAATTAACATGTGATAAGGGTTTTTCTAAATCAAATATAAAAACTAGGAAGCAAAAATTACACAGGGACAAAATTAACTTTTATCCATAAAATTAGATCTATTGAAACAAGATAAAATTATAAAGTGGTAATAAATATTTGATACATATTTAAATAAATGCATAGGAAATTATAGCCATAATCTTATGCCCTCATCTGCACTTTCATTTTGTTTCACATTTTTCTGACTTTACATGTTTTCTTTTTTTACCTTTCTTTTGTTGCTCCTTTCTCCCCTTTGTATTCTCCTGTTTCAGCTTAAAATTCTATGATTTTCACAGTTTATAGATTCAACAACTTCTGTACATTCAGTAAAGGTAAAGAATAATTTTCTAAAATACTTAATCACTAATTTTATAAATGTTGGGTCATCCAAATGCACTAGGATCTGAGAATATAATGTTAAACAAACATAAGGGCTCTAGCTTTCTTCTTAGTCTTTGATTATTTCTTCCCATGCACCTGGAAAAGGAAAGGGTCAGGGTGACCTACACACTACCTGAAAGACAGGAACATTTTCTTCTGGGGTCACTTGTTCATGGGCCTAGGCCTTTCACTTATAGTGACTAGAACATTTATGCATCTCCTTGCCCAGCTCTTTATTATAACAGTTGGATACATAATGAATCTTTCTCTACTTATGAGGTGGAGATATCAATATAAACCAAAATGGTCACTATTTACCATTGCAAAAGATTTTGTGCCTCCAGTAGGTATCTTCCTGAACAGAACACCAATAGCTCAAGCACTAAGATCAACAATTATTAAATGGGGACCTCATGAAACTAGAAAGCTTCAGTAAGGCAATGGAGACCATCAATAGGACAAAATAGCAGCTTACAGGATGGGAAAAGATCTTCACTAACCCCACATCTGACAGAGAGCTGATATCTAAAATATATAAACAATTCAAGAAGTTACATACCAACAACCCTAATAACCCAATTAAAAAATGGGGTACAGATCTAAACAGAATTCTCTCAGGGGAATCTCTAATGACGGAGATGAACCTAAAGAAATCGACATCCTGGCTAACATCAGGGAAGTGCAAATCAAAAGTACTCTAAAATTTCATCTTATACTCCTCAGAGTGGCTAAGATTGAAAACTTAAGCAATGGCTCATGATAGTGAGAATGTAGAACAAGGGGAACACTCTTCCATTGCTGTTGGGAGTGCAAACTTGTACAACCACTTTGGAAATCAATTTGGTGGTTTCTCTGAAAATTGGGAATAGTTCTACCTCAAGACTTAGCTACACCACTCTTGGGCATGTACTCAAAAGTATGCTCCACCATACCACAAGAATGCTTGCTCAACTATTTCATAGAAGCTTTATTCATAATAGCCAGAAATGGAAAACAACCTAGATGTCCCTTAACCAAAGAATGGATAATGAAAATGTAGTCCTTTAACACATTGGAATATTATTGAGTTTTTAAAAACAATGACATCATGAAATTTGTCAGCAAATGGATGGGACTTGAAAAGACCATACTGAGTGAGGTAACCCAGAAAGAACAAATAAGGTATGTACTCACTTATAAGTGAATATTAGCCATAAAGTAAAGGATAACCATGCTATAATCCACAGACCCAAAGACGGTAAATAGGAAAGAGGGCATAAGGGTGAACTTGAGAAAGAGAAATAGAATAGATATTGTGAGTGGATGGGGGAGGGGACCTCATGGGGATGGGTGTGGGCATGGGAACAGGAGAAATTAGGTGGGGGAGAGAGTGTAATAAGAGAGACAAATAGAATGGGTGGGGCACCTTTGGAACAAGGTAGAAACCTAGTGCAGTGGAAATTCCTAGGAATCTGAGGGTGATCCTAGCTAAGACTCCTAGCAATGGGGAATATGGAGCCTGAACTAGCCATCTCCTATAACAAGGCAAGACTTCCAATGGAGGGATTGTGACACCAACTTAGCCCCCAAACCTTTGATCTACAATTTGTCCTGCCTGCAAGATATACAGGAATAAAGATGAAGCAGAAACTGAGGGAATGGACAATCAATGACTGGTCCAGGTTGAGATGTATGCCATGAGAAGGAGACCACTTCTGACATATTAATGATATTTACTATATTTGTAGACAGGAGTCTAGTATAACCATCATCAAAGAGGCTTCATTTAGCAACTAATGGAAACAGATGCAGAGACCCATAGCCAAACATTAGATGGAGTTTGGGGGATCCTATGGAAGTAGAGGAGGAAGAATTGTAGGAGCCACAGGAGTCAAGGACACCACAAGAAAATCTACAGAATCAACCAACTTGGGTCTCAAAGAAGCTGAATTGACAACCAGGAGCATGCATGGGACTGACCTAGGCCCACTGCATATGTTATAGTTTTATAGATTGGTCTTCATGTAGAGAGTAGGGGGGCAGTTGGGGGGTTGGGAGGGTTTGTGAGGGAAGAACAGGGAGGAGAGGAGGGGAAACTGCAGTTAGGATATAAATAAATAAATTAATTAATTAAAAATAAACGAATGAATGTAAGAACAAACAAAAAGTTCTTAGGCTTTATTTCCTTCTTGATTATAACCGTTTCTCTATAAATCTGCTATTAAGGAAATACAATCAACAGCAAGATGTTCCAATGCTGAGAATAACTGAGGGTGTATTGGCATTCTGACAGCTTTAAAATATATAACCCTTAACTACCGCCATGATGCATTTCAGTAGTGACCTCCTACTTTTCATCAAGGACAGGAATTAGTACATTTAGTATTCTGCTAGCCTCTATTTAAGTTTCGTACGTCTATATTTCCCTTAGGTAGTTCTTAGGTGAATCATAGATGACATATGACACCCCCCACTCCTCAGGGTTAAATTTTCAGTCAATTTCTTATTCCATACTTTCTAACACATTTCTTTATAATTTATAAGTAAGTGTAATGGTATTTTAATAGGCATATGTTAGATTTGCAGAATTTTGAATGGAATGCAATCAAGCGGGTCAGCATATGATTCCTCCTTTACACAATTACATATTTGTATAAAACCCTCAGCAATTTAGTCTGAAAGAAGAAATGTGCTTTTCTTTCTAAAATTAAATGACACTGGCCAGTACGTTTTTAAAGGTCATCTCAACACATATAAAATTTTTTTAATGTTATGTTCTTTTAAAATTTATCTGTTGTGCATTTCAAATGTCTTCAAGTTTATTGTTTGGATAAAGAAAAGAAGAAGAAAATAAATCTGTTTTCTACTGTGAGAGTCACTGTGGCTGTAACATTTGACAGGCTGTTTTTACACAGCGTATGAAGTGCAGGTTCAAGGATCTAAGAACTTAGCTTTAAATCTTTTACTGAGTCATCATGGGCAAATATTTTAATTGGTAAAATGACAATAATATTCTTTATTGAAGAACCAATAACTGAGATGATCCATGGATATTTGTTAAAAAAATTCTTGGAGCACAAGCATATAATCAATACTAAGGAACGATCTTTGTAATTTCCTTATTAAAATTAACTGTTATCACTTTGTTTACTAACATAAATGACACACTACAAGCATATTATATCATCAAATATTTCATATTATAAACTTAATAAATTTAGTAATTATAATGCTCATACACTTGATGCATCATAATAGTTTAACTTTTGTAATTGATTTGTTTTTTATAAATAATAATATTTTACATTGTATAAGTGTTCTGTTATTTTGTAAAATTATCACAATTTGGAGTTAAAAACAATTCAGATTTATTTTCCTAAAATTCTGGAGGTCAAATCTAAAATGGAGTTGTTATCCAGTTGTCCTTCTCATGACTCTTGAGACTACCCTTTCTTGTCTTTTCTTATTGCTACTAGTCAATTCAACACCTTTGTTCATATCCGTTCTCCAAATGCAAAAGTAACTTCTGGTTTTTTTGTTACACATCTCTAATTTTGACATATCTACTGTCCCTCTTGGGTCCACCTTTATGTCCACCCTTATGATTACATTGGTTCCACCCCGATAATTTGGGAGAATCCTTCCGTCTCAAGATCTTAACAGTCTTCCAAGTGCCTTGTCACAGAAGGCAACAAATTCATAGATTTCCAGGATTAGGAGCTAGTTATCCTTGAGGACCTAGTACTTTACCACCCACAGAGTACACAACAGGCAGAAGTCAGCACTGTAAAGTAAGTGACATGTATCTGTTCATTATGAAAATTTTCTGAGACATAAAGTTACCTGTCAAAGATTTTGCTTGATGTCCATTTACTTAACATTTAGCAAAAGCCTACTAAATAACCACAAATTTACCCCAAGAATGTATTAACTCAGAGCTGGATCAGTATTTCATAACAATTGCGTTTCATTTTAAAGTTGAATATTTTAGGTTCTATAAACTTCTTTTTTGTTTTTTGTTTTTTGAGACAGGGTTTCTCTGTATAGCCCTGACTGTACTGGAACTCACTCTGTAGACCAGGCTGGCCCCAAACTCAGAAATCCACCTGCCTCTGCCTCCCAAGTGCTGGGATTAAAGGAGTGCGCCACCACTGCCCGGCCTATAAACTTTTTAATAGTCTTTTAAAATATTTTTCTTTTACCCAAAATGGATAATTTCTTAAAGTATATTGTGATTATGGTTTCCCGTCTCTGAACTCCTCCCAGGTCCTTCCCAACTCCCCTCCCATCCAAATCTACACCTTTTCATTTTCTCTTGTGTTAGAAAATGAACAGTAAGTAATACTATAAAATAATGATTCATGATTATAGTCACAATAGATTCTGAAAGCAATGTTTAATGCATCAAACCTGCCTATTGTTTATGACATAATAATAAAAATGATTAAATTTTTAAAAAATTTAACTTAATAATAAATAATAAATAAATTGAATTTAATTAATGAATTAAAATAACAAGCAAAACAAAATAATGAAACAAATAATTAAAATAAAATAGAAAATAATCAAATCAAAACAAATAAACCAGAATAGGATAAAACAAATAGAAGAAAACAAGCTAAATAAAAGAGCACACCAGACATGTCTAGGTGCAAAGATTAAATATCCTTAAAATCAAGCTTTTCCTTTGTTGCCTTCATGTCTCTTTTATATTCGTTTAGTTTGTTTTCACTGGTAAAATGTGGACCTTTGTAGTATTCTGTATCCAGACAAAATGGCAACAGAGCAAATATTAAGTAAGATTTTCTCTTTTGGTGTTCATAAAACAGATATTCCATGAATTCATTGAAAAGAACAAATGAGGTGTTACGATATCTAAAAACAAAACTAGAAGATAGTAATTTGTGATTAGACATAAAAATCCATAGGCAGTATTCGATAGAAGACAAATAAATGTGTTTTTACAGTGGCTGTCATAAGCCATGGGTGGGCTTGATGTATTAAATATTACTTTCAGAATCTGTTGTGAATATAATCATGAATTAGAGTTGGAGAAAGTGGATAATATTGATTCAAATCAAAGAAATGTGAGAAAAGCAGTGTAAAAAGCAAAACATCTACTCTTTTCATGAAGGAAAGGCAGTGTGAGTTTCCAGCCACCCCCACTAACGCAAACATGCAGTAAAAGCAATGTGCAGGAAACATAAATAAGCCACTATCTTCATTTGATCTACTGTGGGCAAAGGCCTAGTCCTAGCCATGGCCAGTGTGGGAGCTGTTGACGAAAGGCCTTTGAGCATCTTTGATAATTCTCTTTGTCCTCAGATAATCATTCTTTTCTCTTTCCAAAGTCATATTGAGACGCAGAAAATGAATGATTTAGAGAGACATAGGCTATAAAGAGACAAATGAAAAGGAAACAAAAGTGATGAGTGGAATAATAAAATGGTCTTCAGGCATTTTAAACCTCTACCTTCTCATATCCTTGGTCCCCAGACCATTAGGCGTTATTCTAACAGTCTCCTCCTCTGGTAGCCTCCCTGCCGTGGCTCATGTAGAACTCTGATATGGATTATAGGAGTAGTGACATCAAATGGAGGCTATCAATAGTCCTTTGAGTGTTTGGGACTTTGTGTCTTGATATTTATTCCCAGCCCTGCCTTAGGGTGCCCTCAGCGCCACCAACTGGAGGAAATTGATGCTTACAGAGAAACTGGAACTCCAGAATCAACAGGAGAGTAGCTGATTAATATATTGTTGTAGAAGATTGAAGTTGAACAATATGTAGCATCAGAGAACAATAACTGGAAATATGCTTTCAAATAAGTGCAATATGAACATTTATGCTTAGGGAAAAGGTAAGATACCACCAACAAAAAGTAGAAAATAAATCATAGAATTGAAAACATTAAACTTGAAAACACAATAGTTGACATAAAATACAAATTTTTCTGTATGGTTGTTCCAAAGAAAGAAAGTATAGAAGGATGCACATTAGTTAAATATTGCAGATAGCCTTCAAGGAAGACCATACTTTGAGAGAACTAAAAGAGGGCTAAGCACAAAGCTTAGTCTCCATAGCAAGGTTTAGTAATAACAAAGATAATGACTGTGGTGGTTTGAATAGGTATGGCCCCCACAGACTTATGTGTTCAAATGCTTGACCCATGGGGAGTGGCACTCTTAGGAGATGTGGCATTGTGAAAGGAAATGTGACACTGGAGTTAGGTTCTGAGGTCTTATAGCTCAAGCTACGCCCAGTGTGGCCCACAGTCTCCTTCTTTGCCTGCAGATCAAGATGCAGAAATTTCAGCTCCTCCTCCAGCAACATGTCTGCCTGCATGCCGCCATGCTTCTCGTCATGATGATAATGGACTAAACCTCGGAAACTGTAAGCCAGCCTAAATGAAATGTTTTCCTTTATAAGAGTTGCTATGGTCATGGTTTATCTCCACAGCAACAGAAACTCTAACTAAGACAGCGACAGTATTTCAAAAGCACTCAGAGTGTGATAACCACTCTCAATAAGCTTAACAATCATCCTGTCACACATTTGATGAATAAGATTTGGTGGTGTAAAAATTTTAGTGTATGTAACTATATCCAGTTGAATTACTGTTTAACTGGGGAAACATTAAAATATTGCTAGGCATTTAAGATTTCAGAAAATTTGGCAAGATTACACAATGAGATCACTCATGGAATAGGTATTCTAATGAATACAACTAAAGACAAAACAGACAGAGGTGCTACAGTGTCATAGAGAAAAGTTGAGAAATTTCTCAGTAAATTTTATTGTGGCCAGGGTAAGGGGAAAGAAAAGGAAAGGGGAGAGAAGAGGAATGAGAGCAAAGACAGTAAGAAGGGAGGAGTGGGTAGGAGGGAAGCCTGGGGTGGAGGGCAAGGGAGCCAGAGAGAGCTAACATTAGAGCAAGGGAGGGAGGGAGGGAGGGTGGAGAGGGAGGGGGCAGAGAGAAAGACAGAGGGAAAGACAGAGGGAGAGGGAGGGGGAGGAAGGGAGACACAGTCAGAGAGACAGAGACAGAGAGACACAGAGAGACAGAGAGAGACACAGAGACAGAGAGACAGAGAGACACAGAGACACAGAGACACAGAGAGACACAGGGAGACAGAAAGACAGAGACACAGAGAGACACAGAGACACAGGGAGACAGAAAGACAGAGACACAGAGACAGAGAGATAGAGACAGAGAGAGACAGAAAGACAGAGAGACAGAGAGACAGAGAGAGATGTACATACAGAGAGAAAGAACAAAATTGCTGGGATCCAGTTAAAATTAGAGAATAAAAACAGCAAATTAAGTGTTTAAATTCTAAAGAATCATGAATAAAATCGGAGAAGAATAACAAACAGTTGTTTGTATGCTCAGGTACTGGCTTTATCATGGCAAATAGGAAGATATCAATAAACTGAGCAAATTTGATTGCTAAATAAGCATCAAAGTTCTTTGGCATAAGTTAATACTATGGATTTAAATAAAGAGAATTGAATTATACCTATCAAATAAAAGCAATAAAATTAAATGAATACCAGAGAGATAATTATAGCTATATGTAATTAAATATAAAATGTTGCAGATTTTTCAGACTTAAGTTTTAATAATATTTAATAGGGTTTTAAGACCATATTCCTAAAGCAATAACTAATAAATAGCTCATTGTCATCTTACAGTACATTTTAGTACAAAATATCTATAATCAGATATTTTAATAAAAATATCTTTGTTTTTTCTAGAATTATATTATCAGCAATATGAATCTAGGATGGATTAATGCAGTTATAAATTGTTATTAATATATTTGTGAATATTTTATTTACATATTTTAATGTACTGCAGTCATAAATGTCAGTGTACATTACTTATTTTTAAAATAAAATACAAACAATTAAAATTCTAACAAAATATAATTTATGCCAAAAATATTAGGAGGAGATGGAGATGTATATGGGAAAGAGATTGTTAAAAGAGGGCGTGGCATCCTAAATATGAACCTATAATAGAATCAAAGTACAAAGTCACAACTTTTCTGAGAGAAATTCATCAGTTGACAGTTGTCAGAAAGGATGGTCTTATACAAAGCCCAGAGCAAAATCTAAAGACATACACCTAGCTGAGCCATTTCCTGCCGAAGTCCCTTCTGTAGTTTCCCACTGTTACTGGATAAAATCTAGCAAGTTCTATGGTGTCTGTGTGACTCTGTTTCCTTTCTCTTTTCCTCACACACTCTTCAGCAAGCCACCCTTCACAGGTTCCTGCGTGCAAGAGACCACCTGCCCATAGCCCCAGACTTCGCAAAATCCTGACATCTGTAATTGTTCAAAATTCTCTTTTAAAGATCTCTAGGTTGGATGCTTTACCAACGTGTGGGGTACTCAAAATAAGCAAATATGCAAAAGATAGCAATTTCCCCTACCTCTCAGTAAGATTAGTTTTGATTTCTTCAGCAACATTTAATAGTATGAGTCGTTTGTGTGTGTGCGCGCGCGTGCATGTGCGCGTGTGTTCAAGCTAGGATTACCTGGTTTTATTTACAGTAAAAACCAGGGGATAGAGTGAACACAGTCCCCTACTACCACAAATTTTGCAGTTTCCCGGATTTGAGGAAATCACAGGGGTTAGCATAGTCTAAGGAAAAGATGTGAGCCTCCTAGAAGGTGGGGGGACCACCTTCCTGATCATAGAGCCTCCCCTCTGTTATTTTGTTTTAAATTTTGGCCACTGTCTGCTCCATTGGTGCAAAAGACTTGTCTTCAATTATAACTTTAAAAATACATTTTGTATATTTTTCTCTTTGCACTTGTGTGTGTGCGTGCGCGTGTGTGTTTATGCTACAGTGTGCTTGTGAAGGTCAGAGGACAGCTTATATTCAATTCTTCCACCGTGTGTTCTGGAGATCTAATGCAAGTTAGCAGAATCCACACCTTTGGCATCTTTACCCACTGTGCTGTCTGGCTGACCCAGACCATGATTCTATCCTCACATTCAAGCTCCAGCACAGTGAGGCGCCCTTCATGTTCCAGCATACTTCTGAAGGCACCTGTACAGCGGAGCAGGTCAAACCCACACTGTAGGAATGCCAGATATGTGACTGGCCGGCTCTGCTACTTGGAAACTCTTCTGACCTCAGTTTCCTCTTCTGTAAGAAGCATAGCTCTGAACAGCCTTGTAAGGTTGAAACTCACTGCTGGGTTGACTCGAGCGAACAATGCTTTGAATCTGTGAGCATCATCTAGCAGGTGAATAGGTGACAGTAATGAACAAGATTGGGTTCCGGAGTTTTCTGCTTTAGTTCAACTGCCCTTGACAAAGAGTTATCAGTGTAAGCACAGGCTGAAGCGATCACAGATGGAACTCTTTGGTTCCCTGCCCTACCTTATTTTTTATTGTAAAACATGAGTGTTATATTCAGGTCAGAAAATCACTTGAACTTCGTTTTGATTATTATGACAATGTTATCAGGCCTGCCAGATTAAAGCAATCTCCATCTCGGTATTGTTTCTATGCTCAGGCAAAGGGAATGGTATACATTATGATTAAATAACAGAGTCTGGGCTGCCTCTCCCCTAGAATTAATTTCGGTATAGCTTCCATTTCATTAGAGGAACACTTTAAAACAGGTCAAGTGTAACCCAGGCTAAATTGAAAATGCATTATTCTATTTTGGTTGGCTCTCCAAGCTGATACATATTTAATGCAATTTTATAAGGAAGTTCAAATGTCAGGCAGACGCCTTTAAGAAAACAAATGTCTTAAGTTTTACACCAGGTAATTTCTGAATAAACACTCAGTATATCTCCTTGACTATCCTAGAGCTTTTTCTTGGCGGAAAATAAGCTATTTGTGTGAGTTATGTGAAGTAAATCTGACAACCCGTGGTAAGCGCTGTTCTCTTTATTGGCTCTGTCTCTTTGGGATGTAGGTTAGGCTTGCAGAAATACACCTTGCATTTCTCTGCACCTTTTTTCTTAGGATAGGGTTCTTGGAATTATGAAAGTTTAATGGAATTTAGGATTGTATTTTACTGTTTATCTGTGTATTGAGTTTCATGTTTTCAGGCTGTTCACTCAGCCAGACAACCATGTGAGTTTTCACCTTCCACTTGGTTGTACAGCAGCCTCTTACTGGAGGAAGCCCCTTTGGTATAAACGTGACTCAAAACTGAACATTATTTTACATAGCTGTGCCTATTTCTCACAAATAAAGGTGTACACTGAAAAACTGGACATGTAGGGGTTTGTAACTGCCATTATATTACTGCATGGGATTTGATCAAGAACTGTGTGACATAATCCTTATCAGTCCCTTAAATTATTAGGCTTGGTGTTCACCTCCCTCTGCACCCAAATCAATTTGAATCCAAATCAGTTGAGAGGACAGATGAACTGCTTCCTGTCCCATCAGGATGCTTTTTGAAAATTTGTAAAGCAACTTTGGAGCTTTGTGTTTAAACTCACATCCAGAAGTCTTGTGGAAGAGTTGGGCAAAGGAGGAAGGACCTGGAGGGGATAGGGACTCCACAAGAAGACCAACAGAGTCAACTACCCTGGACACTTAGGGGCTCCCAGAGACGGAACCAAAGCGTACGAGGGCTGGACTTAGGCCCATGCACATATGCAACAGACATAGCTTGGTTTTCATGCAGGTGCCCTAACAAGTGGAGCAGCGGTTGTCCCTGACTTGTTTCCCTGTGTACCCCATTCCCCTAACTGTGCTAGATGTGCTTAGTCTTACAGTGGCTTGAGATTCTAGGGTGGGGTGATATCCGGGAGGACCTCCCACCTCTCAGAGAAAAAGGTGAAAGGAGATAGGGGAAGAGGCTATATGGGTGTGTGTGTGTGATCAGGATGTAAAGTGAATTAATTAATTAATTAATTAATTAATTAATGGGAAAAAAGAGTTTTTAAAATTATCAACACAACTAAAGGGTCTATATTGATTATCCACTTAACTTCAATTAAAAATTTCAATAAAGAAGCCTCATGTCATGAATTTCACAAAATCATTTGGATTTTTCAGAATTATTTTGTTAAATATGAAGATATTTCAGATATTGTTTTTCCCAGATGAACACCTATGAGCAGTTACAGTGCTATGATCAATCTTTTTCTGGATTTCAGGAGAGACTGCAAAAAGCCTGCTTCTGCTGCTACTGAAAAAACACCCGGACTCAAGGAGCCCCATGGGCTTCTCTTCTCGTGTCTTTTTAAACAGTAAACGGCAGCACAGGGACTCACATATCATTCTGATAACAGCAGACACCTCAACACCTTGTCTAACACTCTCTTCCCAAGGCCTAAAGTTTTTAATGTGTACGTGTTCTTCCTGTAAAAATACATCTTCTGTTTATGTCCACTACTTAAATGTCTATAATTCTCATGGGCCAGCTGGCATTGCCTCTTAACTGTTTGGCTTATCTGTCTTTTCCTGCATCAGCTGGCTACAGTGTTCTTAAGAGAAGTCAGACCTTCTACATTATTCTTCTATTTGAAACTTTAAATGTTCTCTGTAGATCACATGGTAAAGTTCTGGTTCCCAGTTTGGTTCAAGGCTTCCATCCTGTCCGTGCTAGTGATTAACTATCATTTCCATCTCTGTCAGTTTTCCGATGCACTTTTCCTTCCAAGGAACCAGACACTCCCCACAAGCACGTCTCTCTCCTTGGTTCCTCTAGTACTCCAGATGTGCATTTGACTTCCTCTCACCTCCCCCTCCTCCATCCATCCACCCCCCTTTCCTTCCCTCCTCTCCTCTCCTCCTTCACTCCCTTTTTCAACTTCCTTTCTCCCTTCTCTTGCTTTCTTCCTTTTTCTCTCTTAGTCTATCTTTCACTGTCATCATGTTTAACTTACGCAAAAGCCATTCCAGATTCCCCAATTTAATCCTTTTTCTTCGTAACATTCTAATATCTTTTTGTGTCTTACTGTAAAACTAAGAACTCTTTCTCTAAAATTGACTAGTGCGTAAAATAAAATATTCTCAGTGCCAGCCCTTCCCAATTCCCTGGTACACCAGATCTCTCTAAAACAGTCGCTTTGATGCTTGGTGGCTTAGAATGCTCCTGGTGTTTCTCCTAACGCTCCTTGCCTAGTTCTTCTAGAGTTTCTTGTCACCCTGTCTCTGTGAGAATAGGGTTGTCCCTTGCAGCTGCCTTTAGACTTAACTCTTATGACATACTTTCCCCTAGTGTATCATTTATTTAGAACTTCCACATCTCCATAAATTTTATGATTCTCTAAATGGCTCTTCATTCTATAAATTTCCATTGCATTCCTAGTGGCCAGTCTGGCACCATGTGGGACCAGTACATGTGACACACACATGCATACACATGCATACACATAAATGCATGACAATTAGATACGCGATAGCCAGATATTTAGTGGGACTACCCTATTTCCAAACTGCATGCAGAAAATGGCAAACAATAGCATACTGCTTGGGATTTCTTCCCTAAATGAGTTTTATGACTCCCACGAGTTCAATATGTGTAGCCTAAACAAAGGCACAGAGATTGTAAGAGAAACACTACTGTAGGAGTTTGGAAGAATGGTTCTGTCCATCGCCAGTAAAGAATTAGGAAAGCTTCAAGAAGAGAAGGCCCAAAGAGCTGTGCAGACTCATTACTGCACTGTAAGAGTACCATTCATATCTTCCTGTCACAGACAGGACAATTTAGTATTAGTTAAACAACTGTCCATCAAGTAGCAGCCACACCCTCTGGTATAACAAATCAGTGCAGTGTGATAACTTAATGACAGGTGGAAGTTTAGTATACTGAATGAGTGGGGTTTTTTTCTACATTATAGAATGTAGATCTTGGAAGCTATTGAGAATACTGTCCATCTGTTCTATAGGAATATTTAACAAGTCTATCTAGGCACTCAGACAGAGTGAGGAGAGAAAATTAGCTGGAAAAAGATTCAATTTCATTGATGAGGAAAAAGCATTCACGTTTCCTGCTTAACTTTAAAAATGCAAGAAATTGGTTTTTATCATCCTAAGATAGGACAATCTCATTTGAGAGGGAGGGAGGGAAGGAGCACTACAGACAGAGGTCAATCTTAGGTATCATTCCTGTCTTTTGAGGTAGGGTTGCCCACTTGGTTTAGAATACACCCATTTGACTGTGCTGCTGGCCAGGGAGCTCCAGAAATGTGTTTCTATTTCCCCAGTGATAGGATTATAGGTACACATTACCATGCTCAGCTTTTTATACTGGTGCAGGGAATTAGATTCAAGTCCTTGTGCTTATGTAGCAAGCGCGTTACCGGATGAACCATCTCTACAAGTCCTGCACTGCTTTGTTTATGATGGCCAAGAGCCATATGATCTTCAGATTTAGTGGTTTATGATGACATTTATTTTATTCATAAATCTGCAATCTGGACAGGGATTAACAAGGACAAGTCTCCACTTGGTGTAAGCTAAGGAGACTCAAGGGCTGGGGGCAAGAAACACACTCTTCAGTCAGGTGCTCGCCACTGGGCTGGGAAGACTCAAACTGTGATGATCAGAAGAGCTTCAGCTCCCTCCAGCAGCTTCCCTCCTCTCCGTGGAGCATATGATAACTGCAGCAGGGTGCTTGAAGGCAGCCAGCATCTTGAAACACCATCACAGTCAGGGCTCACAAGGAATATGTCATAGGAGAGATAGCACCAGGCAAAAGATGGTAAAAGATGTGATGCTTTCTGTGACCCAGTCTGAGGAGTTACAGGGGATCACTTCTGCTACTTCTAATTGGCCAGAAAGTTTAGTAGGAGTGTGGAGGGAACAAGTGGTGCCTTTATGGATAGAAGAATAAAAATGTTACATTGTAAGCAAAACACTGGATACAGAATAATTACTCCTGTAAGGAGCAGAACATTCCAGAAGGGATATGACTACCAGAAAGAATGTTGCTTCTTTCCTGGGCAGAGACTTCAAAACATTAAATAGATAAACCCTGTGACAGAAGCTCCTCTGTTCTGTTCTATTCTATTCTTCTATTAATTTCCATCAGTGAATATATTTTTCCTAATTATATATCATTTTAGAATATACCTATAAAATAAAATATATGAATATATAAATTAAGTATATATAATACTTATGAAATATACACTCATTTTATATGTATGGGACTTTTGTTAGTATGTGGTTAATGCACCACATGTGTGCCTGGTGCCCATGGAAGCTACAAAATGGTGTCAGATTCACCGGAACTGGTATTGCAGATGGTTGTGAGCCACCATATGGGTGATGGGAACTGAGCCCAGGTCCTCTGCCAGAGCAACAAGTGCTCATACCACCAAACCATCTCTGCAGCTTTTATTTTACGAAAACTTCAAATACACATTGAAGTTGAAAAAATTGTGCAGTTTTCTGATATGCAAATTTATATTTTTCTTAATCTTACTGTATCACACATTTATTCTTTTTATCTATTGCCCTGTCCACTTATAAATAATCTTCTATTTGTGATGCATGCAAAATTAAGTTGCCTACAAAGGACAATTTATTCCTAAATAATTTAAAGTGGATATTATTAATTACTATTTGGTAGGTATTTATATACAGCAATATTTAGGCAACACATACAGTGAAATACACAAATCTGAAAGTTCAAGATGACTAGATTAGAATCCCACTTTTTATATTTATTTAAAAAATGCATGTGTGACAGTGCAAGTGTGTGTGTGAGTGTGTGTATGTATGAGTCTGTGTGTGAGTGTGTGTGAGTGTGTGCATATAAGGGTGTGACTGTGTGAGCATGTGTGTGTATGCGTCTGAGTGTGTGCGAGTGTGTGAGTATATGTGTGTGTGAGAGTGTGTGTGTATGAGTGCGTGAGTGTGAATGTGTGCATGAGTGTGACTGTGAGCATGTGCATGAGTGTGAGTGTGTGTGTATGTGTGTGAGTGTGAGTGTGTGTATGTGTGCGTGTGTTTGTGAATGCAGGGACAGGTAAAGCTGGAATTAAAGTCGGTTGTGAGTCCTGACATGACTGTGGTAACCAAAGTCAGATCTTTGCTAGAGCCGTCTCTCAAACCCTTACAGGCACTTTCAAGCTTCATTTTTTTGTGTGTTATATTTCTTCTTGAGAAATTCAGATGCCCTTCTCTTGTCTACCAAAATAAGCTTTCCAAATACTTTCTTACTACAACCATGTTCTTTCTCCAGTCATTTAAAAAAAACAAACCTTTCATGTCATATTTTAAATGACATCATCAAGAAAATTGTATTTAATGGGCATTATATTTTTAATTAAAAATTATTTCTAACATGGGAAAATAATAATTATATACATTTAAGTGAATGCCAACTGATGTTAGGATGCGTGTGAACATTGTACAGTCTTCTAATTATACTAAATATGTTTATCTCTTTTAAACTTTTCAAATTTTTATTGTGGTTAAAAACATCCCAAACTATTTTGCTAGCTCTTTAGTTAGAGGGTACATTACAATTATCAGTCACTGTCACCTTACAGCGCACACTATACTTTTTGCCCTATCCCGCATTTCTGTTCCCATTGGTCGGGCTTCAGTCACCCCTCCTTTCCTCATTCCCCCCCCTTCTTCCTGTTAATCACCATTCCTCTGGAAAGTTCTACAGGATCAGCATTTTAAGAGTCCACACAGAAGTGGGATCATGTGGTATTTGCTTTTCTGTGGCTGGCTTATTTCAATTTACATAACCACTTCCATGGCTATTTACCCTTCTGGGTGGCACACTGGAGAGAAGCCCAAGAGAGGCCTGTGGGCTGGACTGATATTTTAGGCTGCATATAAGTAACTATTGAGGTTCTCTCTCTGGTTTGGCTTGGTTTTTAGGGTCAACTACTCAATCACAGTTTCATTTGCTAATTTCTACATCATAAGTCTATCTGAAAAGGTTACTGTCAGGAGCTGAGGAGACGGCTCAGTAGTTAAAAATGATTTCTATGCAAGCACAGAGTCTTAATTCGCATCTCCAGGACCCAGGTAAATGCCAAGTGAGTGTGGCTGCCTGTCTATAAATTTAGTTTTGAAAGGTAGAAATGAGATTCTTGGAGCAAGACTTTCAAGACTAGCCACGTAGCAAGCAATGGATTTTATTGAGAGATCCTGACTCATGTAAAAACATTAATGAGTGATCAAAAGTAGAGTCTCAAAATCATCTCTCAGCATCTGTACATTTAAACATACATGGTTACCCTCCACATGGGAATGCGCATGCATACATGCATGAAAACCATATCACATGCAAACAAATGAAGAGAAAAAGAAATGCACCAGGGCTTGTGATGGCAAATATTCAAGACCGACCAGGACTACGGACATTAAGTATCTGTGCTAATGTGATGTTGCTGACTTTATGAAACTTTAAAAGTCTAAGGCTGGAGAGATGGTTAAGAGAACGTGCTAATGAGACTCATAACCACCTGAACTCCAGTTCCAGGGATTCAAACACCCTTTGTCTTCTTAGGCCAACGGGCACACACACAGAACATACAAACTATTGCACACACACACAGATACACACAGAAAACAAACAAATGAATGTTAAAAATCTTTAAAGTCCATTCTTTAAAGATGCAATAGGTCAATAATACAAGAATATTTTCATAAAATAATGTTCAAGTATTAAAATTTTAAATGTACTATTATATGTTATAACCATCATTTTCTACTTGGGAAAAAGGGCTTAACTACAAACTACATGTTACTTTGTCTCTTTACTTGGGTTCATAGGAGAATGAATGACTATGGAAGGTAGGAGCTGGGTGAGAGACACAAGGGGTTGTGGAGGAATTAGGTTTTTGTTAGTTTTTTCTTCAAGCATCCTTTAAGTACTGAACAGGTAACTCATTAAACTCTCTCTGTCCTTGTGCTGAATAGTTAAACCAACTTGACAGAAATTATAACGATTTTGGAAGAGGGAAACTCAACTGAGAAAATGTTTCCACTAGATTGGCTTGTGGGAAAGCCTGTAGTGCATTTTTTTCCCATTGATATAGGAAAGCCCAGCTCAAAGTAGGTGGAGTAATCCCTGGGCTGGTGTTCCTCAGTGCTATAAGAGCAAGCCACGAGGAACAAACGAATAAGCAGTGCTCCTCCATGGCCTCTGCAACCGTCCTGTCTCCAATCTCTGCCCTGTTTGAGTTCCTACCCTGACTGCCTTTGATGACGTACTGTGATGACGTACTGTGATGACGTACTGCGAGGCAGATGTGTCAGCAGAGACATAAGCTTCACATTGCTTTTGGTCATGGTGTTTATCACATCAACAGAAAGAATAAGACAATCATTACACCTGACTTTCTGAATTCCTTTTTCAATACTATGGACAGACTTTTGATATCCTGGATAAAATGTTGAACTTGGTATTTGACAGACTTGATCAACAAGCGCTACTATTATTGTTCTTGTCTATGTAGAAAAACAGTGAAGAAAAAGACTCAACTCACATAAGAAAAATGCTCTTTCACAATGCATATGTGATATAGGAAATAAGTATGTTATAGTATCATAATTAACTGTACAAAACATACAGACACAAGAATTGAAGGAACTATTCACCATTATTCAACAATTGTCTTTTAAAATTTCTACTTGGTCATCCTGCTCCATGTATTTTCCCATTTAAACCAATTTAGGAGGCCTGGAACTGTTGCTGGGTTGTGAAAGGGAGCAATGGCATCATGGGATCTGGATAGAGGTAACACAGAGTCCCTCAATCTCATCTCTGTCCTCATGTAAGGAAATATATTAATAAAAGTTTTCTTACTTCAGTCGAAAGATGAGAAGAGAAACTCTGCACCTGGCCATCTCCACTGGTCTATTTATATGTGAGCATTCATTCATTCAGCCTTGGTGTTAAATTTTAATGAAATGAGAATTGAATGAGGGAATACATAATGTGTCTCTGCAGTAATTAGTGAGATAGAGATTTGACAATTATCCAGTTAATCTGATCAACAAAGATAGCCAAATTGGGTAGTTTATCTCAAAGTGGATTTATTTGGCCTAATCAATCCAAATCAAGTCTACACGATAATAACATTAACAACACAGCTGCCAACACCCACTGTAGGATCCGTGGAAAGGACTCAGAAATAGAGAAGATGAAGGATGGAATAGGAAATGGTAAATAATAGCAAGTTATCAAGTCCATGTACCTAGGAGAAGCCGCAGAAGGACTCAGTTTTAGCTAACATGAAAAGAAAAGAAAAGAAAAGAAAAGAAAAGAAAAGAAAAGAAAAGAAAAGAAAAGAAAAGAAAAGAAAAGAAAAGAAAAAAAAGAAACCGGAGAACAAACCTTAGAATACTAAGACTAAACATGCTTTTTTAGCATCTGAGAAACAAAAGGAAGAGAGAGAGGCACCAGGAAGGGAGGCTGATACTGTATTCAAAGCAAGGTGATACATCATCTTTGTTCCTGTTGTACAGAAAGCAAAGGCTTAGGGATGATTAAACTTCAGCTTCTTTGTTTGTTTGTTTGTTTGTTTTCTTGAAGTTTAATAGTTCTTAGATTTACTTTAAGTATTTAAACATAATTGTCTCATCACTTTCACTGTCTCTGGGAGTTAGGGCACTGCATAAAAGTTAGTTATTAGATTTAAATCTTATTTCTTAATATGAAACCCTGAGCACAAAGCATCATAGATACAACCACAAAAGTATCATGTTAGATTGACTTTGAGGATATTCAAAATAAAGGACTAACTTCAGATCCATTTTTTTTAATACTGTGTTTTTAGTCAATGAAATCCAGAAGGAGACAGAGGGATCAAGGGTACCAAGAAACAGCACCCAGTCTTCCTCTTGTGAGTACCTTCATGCACAGGTCTCACAATCCCAGAAAGCTGTAAATTTGTACATAATTTGACCTTGAATATCTTTTTCATGCTACCTCAGAAATTCATTGCACTGAAATCACATGATTATTTGTCAAAATTAAAAATGAATCCCAGGATATAATCTCATTTAAAATAGATTCTTTTTTATGGAAAGGAAAGCAATCCTGAACGTTTGCTTATCCATTCTTATGTACATAATCTGACAGACGGCCAGTGATTAGGGATTATTTCCATCCCTGGCACCAAAACCTTATAAGTTATTTACTTGCTTTTCAGGGTTACAAAGGAAACCAAACACCAGCCTGCTTTAACTTTGTGATTAAGCCTGGAAAGCAACTTCCCACATCATAAATGCCATGCCCACTACTATAACAATCAGAGCTTTCATTAAGACCCTAGGTCTCATCCATAATCAATTAGTTCAGTACAACTGAGCTGAGTTTTAAATTTTATATAATTGCAGTTAATTTGAATTTAACTAGCCACCTGTGGCTAATGGACGACACACCAGACAGCGATGTTCTAGAATCAAAAACCAGGAAATTCCTACTGAAAATAGGCTGTACAAAATATTTCTCATCTGTTTTATAAAGTAAATTTTTTTGTTCCATGATCTAAAAAGGCCCTGACTCTTGGAGAAATATTTTTGGTATGACCTGTAAAATGGTAAGAAATTCTAACATCATTAGAAAGGATGAACAGTTTAAAAGCGTAATGTCGGGCTGCGCAGCATGTCCAAAGCCCTGGGTTCTACCTACAGCACAAACACAAAAGAAACAAAACCGGCAGTGCCCCTAATTAATATTTAAATACACCAATGTGCACTATGGTATAAATGAGGATATGAAAGAATATCCTGATGAAGAGTTTACTTTAAGTTGGATTGGCCTATTTTATAATGCCAAGATGGCCTGTGCCATGCTTATGTTTCTAATATGCTGGTTTTAGTTTTGCTTTTCTTGTATATTCCCAAAGAGTGGTTGGCATGGCCTAGTTTCTGAGTTCCTTGGGGACCTCTGCGTGGCTGGGCATTGCATTAAGAGATCTGAGCTTCCTGTTCTTCTAAGATTAGACCAGTGTTCTGCAGCTGAGAAGATTCAGAGCACAAAGACTAAATGCCAATGATAATCCCGTGTTCACCTGTGATTGACACCTGAGCTAACCTGCAGTCTCATTTTTATATCTCTGCCCTGCAAGCATAGAACTTCTTGAAAACAAGCTCTGTTTTCTTTTATGCCCATTAATGAATTAATTAATTTTAATTTATTTTACATCCCTATTGCCCTCTCCTTTCGTTTCCCTTTTTCCCTCACACAGTCCCTTCTCCTCTGAGAGGGTAGAGAGCCCCCTCCCAATGCCCCCACCCTGGCACATCAAGTCTCTGCAGGGTTAGGCGCATCATCTCCCGATGAGGCCAGACAAGGCAGTCCAGTTAGGGGAATGGACTCCACATAGATCCAACAGCTTTATGGACAGCCGCAGCTCCAGCTGATGGGGAGTTCTATTTTCAAGTACCTTTCTTTTGGCCCTAGAGTTCCTTGGGAGTCATCATCTTCTTAGGGGATGTTCAGAGTGGCAACAGGACACAGTGGATTAAACAGTATAAAGACTCCCGATTTACTCTGATGTTCTGGCAGATAAAATGTTATTGATGCTCACTTCTTTGTGGACATTCTGTTCAAAGATTTAGGCACAATAGCTAAAGCGGGGATTGAAAACAGACCTTCAAAAGCATGAGACAAGTTTTCTTGCTTTAGAAATAAAGTCTCCTCCTCTGTACTAGCCATCCAAAGTTGTTCACATAAAATACATTAAAATTTTTTCCAAGTCTTGCAGTTGTTAGAGAGCTTGGAAAGCTGAATATGTTTGTAGTGTTTAAAAAAGATAGCGATTACATAGCTCAAGAACCTGCTACTGAAGGAGAGAAAGTATGTTATACCCTGCAACACCAGTCGTTTACCAAAATACAGCACAAAGCCCCTGAAATAACTCAGCAAGATAACATAAGCTCACCTGAATGGTAACAGAGTATGTTCACTTACTGATATTATGTTATAAAGACCTCAAAGTCATCAGACTGCAGTCACAGCTTTCAATACTAGAACTCTCCCTTGTGTCTCATGATGGGAGAATACCTTCTTTGGACCAGAATTTACTAACCCACAGAACCCTAAGTGATAGCTATGGTAAACACACATTATTCTAAATCACTGGAAATGATGAGGACTGGGATAATACCTATTATTAACAATTAATTTTTGGACACAACTAAGAATGCCAAAGAGGCCAAACCCTATTTTATGTGTGTTGGCAAGATTTAGTTTCCCTCTCCCGGGTTGTCTTCTAAGCTGCTAACTCTGGTGTTGTACTTTCTAAGACATTATAATTGCACTGTCAAGCAGGCAGCACCTGGAAGGTTATGGTAGATAAGTCCCAGCCTTGTGTATTACTGTCACAGATTCTGAATTCCTGAGTGTGAGAATATTCTACTACCCAGACCTGTCTGCGGTAGTAGATCAGACGACCTCAGGGTCCTCAGGACGCGGTGCTGGCTGACAATGTGAGGAAGTTCTGTTACATAACAGCAGCATAGAGAATTATGTTGCTGCCTCCAGGATATATTAGGGACACTTTCCCTTGCACTATGTGACTATACATGATCAAATATAGCAATTATAGCCTGCTAAGGGGGTGCTAGCCAGATCCCCAGGGAAGCCAACTAGAGCAGAAGGGTCCAGCAAAGGCTAAAAATATAGGATGCATGCATGCAAATAAGATAGCACCAATCATAACTTTTGAATCAACCAAGGCTGAATTTCATCAGTGTATCTTCCTCTCATAGATATGGCTTTATTTATATAGATGTAGGTAGTTTCCTGGAAGGTATAACTTGACAAAGCTCTGTTGAAGTGATATGACACACAAGTAAATTGTAGTGGTCTGTGACCTACCTCCTGAGATCCTTACTGGAAATCAGTGCACATCAATCAGGTTCTACGATATTGGCTGATGATCTTGACTATTTCTTTTGCCTTTGGCTAAACAGCAATGTTCTTACCCAGCAATCTATATGCCAGCAGGTTAGTGTGTGCTTGACAGGCACTGCCCATTTCCTCAATGTGATTGACATTTGGTACAGTTTAGATGCCAGCACTTCTGTGGTGTATTTGATCATAGTGGCCACGGACAGGCATAGACAGGGTACTTTCTTTGTAAGCCCATAAATTCCATAATATGAAATGTGTGTATTATAAGTCAACAGTCTCTACATTTTCATTTAACAAATATTTGTTGAATCTGTGTTATCACAATTTCTCTACCTACTGAAGAAGCAGCAGTGAATGAAGAAAGAAATTATTGCCATAAGGGCCAATAAATTGCAATATTATAGATCATGATAGAAGTCTTAAGGAAAATAGCTACTTGGCTTTGTGGTGCATGCTCATGATGGCAGTACTTGGGAGGTAAAAGCTGCTGGTGGTTATAAGTTTGATAGCTTAGCTCAGGCTATCCCTTCTTGAAAAAAATAATAAAAGATTATTGGGAGAGAGGACTGGGTCTGATCATGACTTCGTGGCTAATGGAAGGGTCTGTCTATCTATCTATCTATCTATCTATCTATCTATCTATCTATCTATCCATCCATCCATCCATCTATCTATTTATTTAAGACAGGATCTGAGTATGTATCTGGCTGTCCTGGAACAAACTACATAGACCATGCTGGCCTTCAACTCACAGAGGCCCAACTGCCTTGCAAGTGCTGGGATTAAAGAAGTACAGTACTCCACCAGACTTAAGGATTTATTTTTATTCTGAGAACTATATAAAATGGTGGTGGTTCTAAACAGTGCCGAGTCTCTGTCTAACTTATGTTTGAAATGGATCATGTTGACTTCTGTGATAGTTGCAGACTTGCAGGATGGGCCAGCAGGTAAAGGAATTTGCTGAGCAAGCATGATGATATGAACCTAATTCTTGAAATCAGTATAAAGGTGGAAGTAGAGACCTGATGCCACAAAGTTCTTCTTTGGACTTTACATGCCATTACATATGTACATGAACAAAAACAATAATAAAATTAATAGCCTACTAAGTCAATGGCTTTATCACAGCACTATTTAACCTCTTGTGTTTGCTTTCTACAGAATTCTGGTACATCAGATAAATGACAATAGATCCGGGCAGAGTGCTTTGCTGCATGTCCGAGACGCTTAGAGCAGATGAACACCTGTTATGGCATGTGGCATGAGGCCAGAGATTTGTGATGTGTTACTTGCAGTATTCATCATAAATGAGAATCAGAAGCAGCCTGCATTCATTTGACATGGACAGCAATATACATTCATGGCTTTGGCTTATGAATGTATCTAAATACAGATTGCAGGTGACCTCAATAGCCTGGCAATTATTAAATATAGGAGTCCATTGCATTGAGAGCATCATCTTGCATTACCAGATCGTGTGAGCAGGAGTAGCTAATACCCTGAATGTTTATTACATGTGTGCATTTCATAGTGCAAGAAGAAAAAAAGCCTACAAATGTTCAAGGCAGTCCAAATGCACATGATTTTAGGAACTCTATGTGCTTGTGCATGCTAAAGCATTCCTTCCTGAGTGAAGGACAAACTTCATCCTACTGTTAGAGAACCGGAGGGTGCTTGGTACGAATTTGAATGTTGAAGGCATGATAAGCCCAAGCAAAATAATTCATAGACTCCTTTATCAGGGGACTCATGAGATTGCTGTTTTTGAGCTTGTATGAGTAGAGACTCTTCAATGCTTTCCTCTGTGATATGAGCTGCACAGATTCAGACCAATAGTAAATGGCAAATTTCATGTTCCCAGAAGTGCTACAATAAATAAAAATGGAACAAGGGTTTGATGCCAACCTTCAAAGAAATGTACAATTTTGTTACTGCTGTTTTAGCTTCTACACATACATAATTGAATCTCTGTTATTGGTTATGTCTATCCTACTCAAATAAAGTGTTCTGTTTAGAAAATGGAAAAACCAATAAACTCAATATACAAATGGAGAACTGAAGGGAAAATTTTGATGTCATTGATAGAGGTCACAGACTACATCAGAATTTTCTTTACCATTTGTAATGTACAGCATACTGATTAATTGTCATGTACATTTAAACTTACTGAGAAGCTGCCTCAGGAAGCAGGATAGAACTTCCCATTTTAGACCTAAGTATGTTTATCATAGCATGATTTCAAGGCTTCTTATCTGGGGAAAAGCTGTCACCTTGGCCCTGTATTAAGGGAACAGGAAAACCAGCAAACAACTAATGGTTCTAAACCATTCTGTCTTCATGCAATAAAAGGAAAAAACATTTCTAGCAGAGGCATACAAATGCCCGCAGTGGAAATGGAAAGGCAGGAGCTCACACCCACAGCAAGGCTTCAAAGGACCGTGCACTGAAGACTGCCCGAGTCATGCACTCCAATGTGAATGGTCACTTTCCAGTCATTTCTGTTGGATGTTCGTAAGCCCAATTTGATGTTATTAATTCTGTTTGTTCTCTCAGTCAGACCACTCTAGTCTGTCAAATGATGTGAGTACCCAAACTGATACTTTTATGTCTCTCAGCTGCTTCTTGCTAACTGGTATGTGATATTTACTTCTTTAACCTTGTATTTCTATACATGCAATAAACCTACTCATTCAAAACTGCAAGTATGGATATTACAGATCAATCACTCTTCAGTCTGTAGAGGACATTACTCATGAAGAAGCCATGACATGCTCCTGGACTCTAGGAAGAATGAAGAGCTTAATACTAGTGGACGACATGACTGGATCTTTTCCCCAAACCAGGTTCCATTGTCTGGTGTGCTTCACCGAAGAATGGAACTTACCCATGATGAAGAGGGGTGCTGGTTGCAAACAAATATTTTCTTCCCAAGATGAATTGGTTTTGTTGTAAAATTTACAATAGCAAAAACTCACTCTACTATGTTATCTTTTTTAGGTTTTTCTCTAGAAGTTGTAACGTGCTATCATCCACAAGAGTACAGGACAGGATAGAAGGGTAAATATGGATCCCATGCACACAGAAGATGGACCACCATAGCAGCTACTGTCTGCACTGTGATGAGCTCTTTCAGCATCCCTTTAAATGCGTGTCAGTATATATTCCTCCCAGTTTATGGGCACTTCTGCTAAAGTTTTACAACTGTGGTTTTCTTTGGAAATGTGCTGCTGTGGCTTTTTAGATCGCTTAGCTGCTTATGCAGGTAAATTCTTATGAACAATGTCAGCATGCATAGAAATATTTCTGTCTCTGAATGACTGTGAGCCAATAAGTGGCCAGTAAAACATAAAAGCCTTGATCTCTGGCCTCCAGAATGACAAAACTATATATGTTTTATATTATAGGCCCTACACAGGAGCAAGAGTCCATCTCTTGATTTCTCATTTCCTTATATTTGTGTTGTGATTTCAGCAATGGTTTCTCCCACTACTACTTTCCTAGAAAATCACTGCAAAAACTCCTTATTTCCAAATCTTATAGCAAATGGACTGAAGATTTCTGTCTATTATAAATCATATAATTTTTTTTGAGTAGGATATTTGAATCCAAATTTTACGGATGATATTTTGACTTAGCTGGTTTGAGAATTATTGACCTATAAAGTCATGAGATTAGATCAGCACTCCCAAGGAGTGGACCTACATAAAGAAAAAGTCTCAGCACATAGCTTCAGATTTTTTTTTAATAGTCTTGGTCACCTTTACGGATCCAACTGAATTTATATCCATTCTCCCAGCTTTGGTCTCAAGAGGAACCAAGACGAAGGATCTGTGAGAATCCTCCAGTTAGTTCAACCTATTCCTCAATATTATATCCCCCTTTACATCATCAGCACATCCTGGTTATCCTCTAAAGGTATCCTGTCTTATGATCTTGCTGATTTGTAGGCCCCTGTATCAGCAAACCAGGATGGATCTCTTAGTAAGTCAGATCATTAAACACCTGCTCAGGAACGCAAATGCTTGGCTTGGGTTCAGCTAAAGACATTCCTAGTACATTTTACACACGGGGAACATGCTCAGCTTGACCTTGCTAGGAAATATTTTGAAATCTTAAAGGCAAATCTAGAAAAAATATGTAGTGATCAAGGTTTCCAAAAGACGAATGAAGCAGGAATTTGATCAAAGGATAACACCCACTTACAAAGCTGTGATCCACACTAACATGGTGTGCACAGTGTATCCTCAGTGGTATTCACTGAAGAAATTGTTTTGACTACATTATTCATCTTCTTTTATTGTGAAATGAGCTGAGGTATTCATACAAGAGAAATATTATAAAAAAATCCCACTATTTTATAGCTCTATAACATCTTCATACTAACCTTATAGGAGGTATTTCCAGGTAGAAACCAATTGAAAATTTTAGATGAAACCTGTCAAGTCAATACTGTCTGGGGAATATACTAAGAAATTGCAAAAACTCAGTGAAGTACCACTTTGTTAAGGTAGTCACTTTTGAATTCTTTTCATAAATGAATTCGATATTATGAGCTGCTTTCTGCACAAACCAAAACCCAAAGACTTTATTCCAAAGAACAATTTCATGAACTTGAATTGAAAGTAAGGCTTTCTTTCTCTGTGACAGTTGCTTTTGAGGGGATATTCTTGTAAAGTTAATAATGTTGCTAGTTGAAAATAATGATCCCCTATCACTGAAAAAGTGAAAGAAAGATGGGATTTGGCTGAATTTCCATCTTTAGGAACTTGTGAGTCACATGTGTATTAAAAGCAGCAAGGAGAACTGGTAATGTCTTAAAAGCTTCAAAATAAGTGTGTGGTATAAAAGAGAAGGTTGTCTCCCTCACACTTGAGATTTTCCAAGAATTTTCTACATTTTTTTAAACCTGTGTAGATTCTTTATATGTCTTGGATCAACTTCAGTATATACAAAACCCACTGGCCTTACTAAAATAAGAAATATTAAGAAACAAATCACAAAACTGTTATAGTGGAATATGTCTATAATCCTAGCACTTATGAGAGTGAATCAAGATATATAGAGGTCAAGGCCAGCTTGGAATACACATTGAGACCAAATAAAAATAAATAATATAAAATAAGAAAAGTGTTATAGCCCAACTCTAATATTGTTAGGTCAAGAAAAAACATAAACTAATAAAAATGCTGGGATGATTAGAAATCTAAAAATTCAGAGGTTAAACTAAAAGCATGGTTTTTGTCTTTGCTAGCTGTTTAGCATTTATTATGCACCGTACTTAGGATTTTCACATTCACATCAGGAATATATTATGTTTATAATGTACAATCTTAAACTGGCAAGAATAATGTTCACATTCATCCATATTGAGATAGAATAAAGACTTGGGGACTTGAATGGCTCTGATTCCATTTCCTGTTTTCTAAGGCAAATGGCACCTGTGCAACCAGACTAAAGAGAAAGTGCCTACTAATTAAAGTGTTTTCCAAACAGCTCTTTGGCTATTTCATGTCCCCTTCTTTATAATCTGCTTCCTCTCTTCCAGTGACTTCCTCAAACATGTCTCCTAACAGCTGATCACATCACACATGGATGACCTTGTTTATGTACCGTTCTTCTAAGAAACTGCATCTGAGCTATGCTACTGCAATTAAACAGAGGTGACCTTCATGGCTTTTATAACCTCTGTAATTATTTTCATGACAATGTGTTGGGAGTTCCCTTGACTATGCTCACTGTTTCAAATCTAAGGGTCCTCTGGGTTGAGAATGTAATCATGTTCCAAATCTGATTGTCGCAGTGAAAGATACAAAGGAAATTAAGCAAAGAGAAAATGCACATGGGCTCCCATTCATAGGAACCAGTAGCTTCCAACAAAAGCAGAACACAGTTTTCCAGGAAACAGTTTATTCCTAACGGCACCAGTGCAGCTTTATCTCTCCAGGGAAACCCATTCTAGACTCGTGGTCTACAATTTTACTGGTTCTTCTGGTCCTCTGGATATCCAGTTGTCTCACTCATGCAGATAGCGCAGATGCCTCGAAGGAAAGCATGTGCTTTGGATAGTCAGATGCCAACTGTTAGCATTCTTCCTAGGCTCCGCCCCACAGTTACCTGGCAACAGCCAGGTGTGCCTGGCTTACTATAAAAGGGGCTGCTCTCTCTTTTACCCTCTTAATCTCTGTCCCCTCTCTCCCTCACCTCTTTCTCCCCTTCCCCCAACCCCTCTCTCCACGTGTTTCTGGCCAGCTTCTCTTCTCTCTCTCTCTGTCTCTCTCTGTCTCTGTCTCTCTGTTCTCACTCTCTCTGCCTCTCTATCTCTCTGTCTCTCTCTCTCTCTCTGTGTCTCTGTCTCTGTCTCTGTCTCTCTCTGTTTCTATGTGCTTCTCAGCTCCCCTCCCCATGCCCTAAATAAACTCTATTCCATACTCTACCTGACTTATGGCTGGTATCTCAGAGGGGAAGGGATGCCTCAGCATGGGCCTGCAGAGACACCCAACCCACTTCACCATACCGTGCCTCTACAAAACATATCTTATATCCCCCTCCCTAAAACATGACATTGGTGGCACCAAGACTCAGATTTACAAACTCTTAGGTTGCATGAGTTCATATTTTCCGCACTCTCCAGCCATTGGCTCGCTAAGATGCTCCATCCATACATTGGAGAATTGGTAAGGTTCCTGTATTCACGTCTTGTTTGGGGACCTCTACCCTTGGATGAACGCTCTCTCTCTCACCTCAAGCTTTCTCTCAAGCTTCTCACACCCCCCCTCTCTCTCTCACACACACACACACACAACACACACACACACACACAAACACACACACACACACTGCTGAAAAAATCCTAGGCCAGGCCTAGGTAAACTGTTCTCCCCTGGGCTCTGAGCCCCACAGCTCTAGTGCTGTTTCCACAGCTCAGTCTCTAGATTATTGCATGTCGACCTAGTAAATCTAGTCTGGCTGGTCATTTCATCCTAGTTATTAATTTACCCCCAGGACGCCATAGTACAACTAATAACTCTTTCGTTCTAGTTATTACTTTATCCTCAGAACACTGCAAGTGATAAGATTAATAACTTCTATCCTCACCCACAAAGAGTATGTCTTCGCCATTCCACTTTTTGCCCCTCCTGCAGCCTGCCGTGAAAGCTATTCCATGGAGCAGCCGCACTGTCTTGACTCCGACACCACAGCCATGATCTCTGTCCCTCCCCTTGCTCTCCGTTCCTGGTTTCCCTGCTCCCAGGATGGCCAGCCTCCATTCTGCATGGAATTACTGGCAGACAGAACACAGCTGCGGGCGCTCGCATACCACACCCCTTCCGGTTCTTGCAGCCACTGCCCATTCCTCACACTGCACTGCTTAGATTCATCTATATGTTTGTCTCTGCCATGTTTCTGCCATCCCATTCTAAGATACTTAGCTACTTCTGCCATTCCATTCTAAGATATAACAAAATATGACTTTCCTTCAGGCAGAGCTGTAGCTTCAGTGCCATCTTTGTTGTGGGCAGATAAGGTTTTCCTATTCTATTGCTTCAATGCCATCTTAGCTAAGGGCAGTCCTAGGACTATCCACCATCTTTGTTATGGGCAGTCCCCCCACTTCTTGGCCTTTAGAAGTACGCCTGACTTAAGGCTCCAAAGACACTTTCCAATTAGGATAAGGTTTTCCTTCTATCTTGCCTTGGTAAATAGTGATTTTTGATGTTAATTTAAAGATTTTTAAACAGTAAAAAAGTTAAAAATCACTGCCTTAAAAATATGTTTATCCTTGATTTTGCTCATTAAGTCACAGTGTGCTCTCTTTATTTGCTAGATACATTCTAGACCAAATAAACAGCACACAGATTGTCTAACTCAGATATGCTTAATAGATACTGGTTCTCAATCTTCTCAGAAATTGCTAAGTGTAATGTTAAATGTTTAAGCTTATTAGAATAGACAGAGACTCCCAAATTTTGACAGTTTATCCCAGCAAGGGTTCCAAGAAGATATGAGCACAGCACAAGATTCTGCCTGGACTGTGGTATGAGAACCACTGGAAACACTACTCCATTGTCTTGCCAACTGCCTGGTCTTGGCCTACGCTGTGTTCAAACAGAGGATGCCCAGAGAGTTAAATGTCTCATATTGCCTAAGTCACAGGGGGTCATTTCTCCCACATTCCTACGCCACAGGAAAAAGCTTCTGGGTCTGACAGCTAGAACGACTCTGTCCAAGCTGCAATGGAGACCTCAGGGACCTGGAAAGTGGACTACATAGAACAGCCTTTCTCATTTTAATTAACATCTAGATTATAATTTATTCTTCTCAGGTTTCTGATTATATTGACAACTAAGCTAACTGCAGCTTGACAGCTAGAAAACAGATAGCTAGCTCCTTATCCCAAGGTAATCCACCACTATATTAGCTCATTAGTCAATTTGTTAACTAGCTGAAACTAACAGATCTCTCATCAAAAAGATAGACAGGTTTACCTTGCTCAGAGATTTCACGATAAAGGATACACATGTTCGGATGTAAGCTTTCACAAGTTCGAAGTTTAAGTTTCCTTTGATTGTCTTTTAACTATAGACTTAAGGTGTTTCCTAAATCTATATGACCAACTATCATATTCACAAGATCAAGGTTTTTAGTTTCTTTATTGTCTTTTAAATGTAAACTTAGAATTGTTTCATATATATATATATTTTTTTTTTCAGTCTCCTAGACAGAAGGAAAAAGCCCTTCTTTCTCCTTCTGTTCCATGAAAAGTTTTTGTCTTCCCTAAGCTTACCTTAAAGAATATTCGTGCTGTTAACAAACTTATCTCCTTTATAAACTTTTAAGCTCCAGGAAACCCACTCAGATCTACCTCTCATGTACCAAACAGACTCCATCTGGATAAGTGCACCTGCTAATCAATAGCCTAAGTTCCCACTTGCTACCTGTTCTAGGGGGTGGGATCCCTCTCCATTCCCTGGGATTGAGACCACCTTCACCCAACCACCAAGATTTAAGGGCTTCAAATGTACACCTAAGAATTTTCTTTTCTTCCATACATATTTAACTCTTTCACAGACACGGACACTTCTACTGGACCTGCTCCTTTCTACCCACAGATAGTTCTCCAGACCCTGGACATCCAGGAAACAGCCAACTTTCCTAAGATGGACCAACACCCTTATTCCCATTTTCTTAGATTTCCTAGAGACACATTACCCCAAAGTCAACAGGAAGTTGCTAAAGATCACAACCACCTTATTCTTGCTTCATCATCACCTCTTTCTAGCTAGTTTTTCCTTTTTTAATTAATCCAAAATGGAGAAATGTTATCATTCCTTCTAGGCTCTGCCCCACAGTTGCCTGGCAACAGCCAGGTATGCCTGGCTTACTATAAAAGGGGCTGCTCAACTCTATTACTCTCTGCTCCTTTTCTCCCCTCCCTTTTTCTCCCCTCCCCCTCTCCCCATATATTCCTGGCTGGCCTCCTCTCTCTCTCTCTCTCTCTCTCTCTCTCTCTCTCTCTCTCTCTCTCTCTCTGTGTGTCTTTTATAAAACACACCATCAACAGCAACAAAAGCTTGCTAGAAGGTCTTTTGAACCCTCAGATCTGTTAAGTCACGTGGGCACATGCTGTTGTAGAGTGTATATCTTATGTAGGTATAGTGCACATATACACATCTATATGAAGCATGCACATTGCATATGTTCTCTCTGTGTGTACACATATTGTACATATATTTATGCTTGTATGCACAGTCATATTATATATTTTCTCTCAGTTCTGTCAGTTGAGATCACTGAAGTTAAGCTACACATTTTTATTGCTTCACTATTCCAGCATAGAAAAAGAAAAACACCAATTAAGAACTGGTGACTGGAAGAGCTGTTCATTCAGTAAGGAATGAGGAGACACAGGTAAAAGAGCAGACCTAAGAACGCAGGGGAAGCTTTGGATCCTGTCCTGGAAGGCTTTCTCCTTCTACATCCTGAAACCTTCCCATACCAATGGGTGAAGTCTAGCACAAACTAAAGATAATAAAGAAAATAAAATAAAAAGGAAATAATACAGACAGTATGAGTTATACTGATGGCCTTACAGTATTTATTATAGTTGAATATAAACCATTTAAACTATCAGAAATATATGGTACTCTTTAACTGTTGATTGATTCTTTGTGAATTTCACATCATGCACCTGAATCCCACTCATCTCTCTGTCTCTTCACATCCACCCTCTGCCATTGCAAAACCTCCCCTCGTAAGAAACAAAAACAAGACATACAAACAAGAAAACCCATGTCATCACGGAAGCTTTTGTCCACACTTCTTCACTTACAAATGTTCACTGCAATGAGTCATTAGCCTGGGTCAAAGCCTCTGGCTTCTGCTATGTTATTGATCCTCACTGAGACTCATCTTGGAGATCCTGTTTTTGCCCCACGTCACAGAAATCCTGCAGTTTTGGAGAGATCTTGCAGATCGAAATCCCCTCCACTGCTCTAGCAGTTCAAACATGGGATAGATGCTGGAATGGGTCTTAGACCTGGGCCTGGGTGGTAGTTGAGTTGGTCAGTCAGCTGATTGTCCTGCACCTACACCATCAGGGCAAACTCTACAGCTCTGCCCTGGCTAGCTCATCTAATGCTGCAGCCCACAATGGGCAGGACCAGCTCTTCTGCTCTCCTACCCTTGGGGCTGGCTCACCTGCACCCTTGCCATCAGGGTAAGCTCTACTGTGCTGTCCAGGCGAAGTGCAGGTTCCTCTCTCCTGTTCTCATGACCTGGAGCCAGTTGTCCTGTCCCATAGAGGGCATTTTAATGTCTTTAATAGCTTTGAACCAGGCTAATGACTCATTGCAGTGAACATTTGTAAGTGAAGAAGTGTGGACAAAAGCTTCCGTGATGACATGGGTTTTCTTGTTTGTATGTCTTGTTTTTGTTTCTTATGAGGGGAGGTTTTGCAATGGCAGAGGGTGGATGTGAAGAGACAGAGAGATGAGTGGGATTCAGGTGCATGATGTGAATTCACAAAGAATCAATCAACAGTTAAAGAGTACCATATATTTCTGATAGTTTAAATGGTTTATAGTCAACTATAATAAATACTTTAAGGCCATCAATGTCTTAATCTTACTTTTATCACTGTCACAAGGAAAGTACACACATTACAGTTTGAAATTCATTGGCTCAAAGAGAGACTTCCTAGCTGCATTGTTAGTGCTGTCATTGAGCTATAAGTATTTGGAGCTCCACCATCAGAGTAGTTGATACTTAAACATTGATTAACCATTTTCCAATAACCTCACCAAGATATTTATATTTATGCTCCTTCTCCTTTTATAGCTAAGGTTATAGAGAAAAATGCATTAACCCTTCTAAGCAGGCGCTTTGCCACCCATGTTCTTTATGGCTCCTTTAGACTTATTCTCATACACTTGATAATTTCAACATTTTCACATAAAGTTATTTTTTGGCCATCTTAAAGAACACCTTTGTTCCAGTTTTGTTTTTTTTTTTTAAAGATTAACTTATTTGTTTTATGTATATGAATTCACTGTGATGTCTTCAGACATACCAGAAGAGGGCATCGGATCTTACTATAAATGGTTGTGAGCCACCATGTGGTTGCTGGGAATTGAACTCAGGACCTCTGGAAGAGCATCCAGTTCTCTTAACCGCTGAGCCATCTTTCCAGCCCTTTGTTTCAGTTTTAATATTTTCTTCTCTAACATTTTAAAATGAAAGAATTCAAATATTCATAGGTTTTGTCATTTTATACTCTGTAGCCCATAGGATTATTAAAGAGCTTATCATTTAGTGATTCATAAAAGTAGTGAGGGACCAGCATTGCATTTATCATTTCTGACTATCATTCTGACACAAAGACAAGAAGAGTTATATTGAGTTAAGAGATTTAGATTCACAGAAGTCACCAGGGGTAGGTAGTTGAGAGTTTTCTATAATACAATCAAGGTAAAAGAGAAAAGATATTCATTTATCTCCAAACAGGATGTCAGAGAGTCTTCAAGAAGAAGTCAGAGATCAGAAGTAACACTATTGATTTTATGTACTTTCTAGAGGAATAAGCTAAAAAGATGAATGTTGTAAACACATTATATTTTTCATAACAGCAGTTGGAGAAGCAGATATACATTTGCTCCTAGATCATGAATATTTGGTGTGATAACAGAGATGTCAGTCCTTTGACAAGCTTCTAAGTTGTTACTTTTTCAACATTAATCTGTTGAGAAAGATGACACTGTCCCACAGCTCTGGGTGGGCTCTTCCTTATGAGACATTGATGACAGGCATTTAGAAGATTATTTGCTAATACAAACTAAATAAAGAAATCCTTCAGGTGACTAGTTTTGTGGTAGGGGCATTAAGTCTGTCTTATGGAGTTTAGGTGATTATCCCAAGATCACATGAATAGGAAACAACAGAGCAGAGAGTTAGATTTAAAATCTCATCCTCTGAAGTGGTCTCAACCAGAAGGACACATTCCCTCTCAAATATCTTTGGAGGACTCTGATGTGAATGCAATTCAAAACCTTCAGTAATGTGTTGTCATATTATCATTACTATAATAAATACTAGATAGAATACTGTTATCAAGAAAAGATTATTATGAACTATAATTTTGAAGTGTGAAGTCTAGAGACTTCTATTGCTTTTAGACTTCTTATGGGGCAGAAAGAAGGAGAACACACCACAGTGAGAATTGGTGGTGTAGCAAAAGATGGCAAGGGGAGCCTGCTCCAACAATATCCTTCAAGGGCTTTCCTCCACTAGTCTACCAACCTACCACTCACTTGCCTCACTTAAAGGTTCTACTGCTTCTCAGAGTATCAAGCCAACAGCACACAGGCTTTTGGGTAGTACTCTCAAATACACCAGTTTTGAGTCCTGCATAATCTACAAACAAGCACATGAATGCTTGTGTTCTGGATCATCTTTCAAAGGATGCTACTGAGGCAAACCAGATAGCTGGAAGCAATGCAACAATATGGTCTTCCATACAGAGGGACAGGCACAAATGTCTATATCCAAGTTCATGGGTACACTCCTGGAAGCATGTAGTATGTGTGCACATGTCTTGTCCCTATACGACTTGTGCTCAGGGATCCAGCTGAAGAGAATGACTGCACTCTGAAGCTCTTACTTCTCAATGAGCAGCAAAGTCATTTGCTTCTGGGAACTAAGCAGAAAGGAGAGCTTCTCTAAGTGGGAGACTGCAATTGGCATAAAGTCTAATGTTTGTTACTAATTTCTAGATCAACCATAAAAACTAATGTAAAATTACTAATACAGAATTAAGGCCAGGAAGGTAGAAGGCCCTGGGATGGAATATTCCTTATCATAAATTTGTCCTGATCCTGCCAATGTATTTGAAAATTAGAGTGCCTATTTTGAAAAATGGCTGTATATTATATTTTACTTCCCAAGCACCATATTTGCCTATCACAATGGTACACCATTTTAAAGAACAGTTCATGAAGTTTGCTTTTTCATAGTAATATAAAGACTAGAATATTTGTCTAGATTCACAATAATTTAGTGAATTCTGCTTCTTGGCTTGGATTTAAACTAAGTCTAGGGAGTATTTTTATTTTTACCATTGAGTCTGTAACCTAAATATGGGCAAACTTAAGTTTTTATGAAATTAATTTCTAAAAGTTATTCCAATAAAAACATGTACATTTCAGTGAGGTGAAACTAAATCCTGACATTTTAGATCAATGGGAACTTCCATAATTGCTGATAATTTTGGTTTGAGTGTGTGTTGTCTCTATGGTGTTGGACGGGGAGGAAAAGGGAGCCATAGTTCCCAGCACATAATTTTCAGTATTCTGAACGTAGCTAATTACCTTTCCTATTGAGAACACAGTGGAAAGACAACATATTTGATTGTGTGAGAGCATAATGTATCCCACAGTAAAAGTGCAAAATACTTCAAACCATTAAACAATCATATTTGAGTATTATTATACATAACAATTGTATGTTAAACATTATTAATATTCATTGAACTTGCAAAATGTAGAAATCAATAAACAAGAACATGGAGAGAGGTCACCTACTTTTGATATGTTACTTGATCGACTTGCAGATCTCCCTGGGGACTTTTCATTCTGAAAAATAAAATTAGAAAAGCTGATTAAAGGAAAGGGTGTCCTGCTTTTCACCACCAAGAGAAGACAGTGCAGTATCACATAGGTTTATGAATATTTTCAATATTGTTCTGACGGGTACACAAATAGCTTATGCAAATGGCTTTTATCAGATTACATCTCTCTAATACATAGCTGTATATTGTTAATATATTCCAATTAACTTCAATGCAGCAACTAACTAGCAATATTTATTTACATGAAATTATTCTTTCTACAAACAAACCTGAAACTATGCAATCTCTTCACAAATTAGAGAACTGTAGTAGAGCCCATTGCTTTTCCTTTTGTATTTGCACCCAGAAAATTCCAAATAAATTCAGGGTCCCCATGCAAGTAAATACTCTGTACTAGATGTGCAGTAGACGCCTTCAACTAGTGTTCTGGAGAAACACATTTTAATGGTCTTTTCTGTCATTTCACATGCTTGTAAGCACCCAATCTTTAAAATTTAAAATGCTCTCTAAGTTATGACTTAAGATTTAAAACTTGAAAATGTTTTAAAAATATATACCCTGCTCCTGTCTCCTTAGCACTTTGTAGTTTAGAAGAAAAGGTGCACTAAAAGTGCTTTTGAAAGGCATTTTTTATGCCATGAAATTTTAATGTAAAAAGTGACCTTAAGGAGTTAGGCCTCCTAGTTTGAAGGCAGTAGATTTCAGGAAACCACAAACTTAAGATCTAAGTCAGATCTGGCCTGGAACTTCTGACTGCTGCTGTACGTCTGCTATTTCTATTCTGTTAGTTCTCTGTTGGAGGATAAATGTGTGGAAAATCAGAGTTCATGGATGCACACGCAGTGTGCAGAAAGTGTTCGACTTAATGCTGTCTTCCTGACAGGGACTGCGAGCACTTGTGGTACCCGGCCAAGAACAAGTCATCCACAATTCCTGCACAGACACAGGAAGTGCTCTTTGGGCCCCAGCACTACTAAGATGGCGCTTACAGCTGCTGGGCGAGGATACCGCCACCAGGAGGCTTTCCATGTTCCAGGGATGGCCATGCAGTCTGTTTGAAGTTTTCTACGATGTGGACTTTGGGTGGAAGATGTGCTTTTGTGGAGAAACAAGCTACAGTCATTGCAAACCGTTGCTGTGTTGTACACAGATATTTCAGCTGAACAGTCGACATCCATCTCCTGTAACCACTGATGTCACCGAAGCACATGTTATTACAGACTGAGATGAGTCACAAAGATGTGATTAGTCACACCTCATAACCGCGTGGGATGCAGCCTGGGATGAATGTGCATACTGCCACAGACATGTTTTCCCGATTAGGTTCTTCTAGTGATGGAGAGTGGCACTTTGTTCCTGACAGCTCAACTCTTCATCCAGACCCTGGTTAACAGAATCAATCTGTCTTCTTCTCTCGGTGAAATTCAGAATTCTGACACATTATCATGTGGAACAGAGGCAAATAAACCACACAAAATAATACACTTGGGGGTGGGAATGTTTGTAGCAGTGATGGGGGTTATTTTGTTTGCATATTTTTCATTTATATGGCATTTGAGAATGTGTTTGAGAAGTGGTAAGTGAATCTGCTACACCAAGAGCTAAGAAGAAGAGTAAAAAATGTAATGTAACTTAAGTGTACTTAACTTTTCAACTGAAATAAGACTTGGTGCTAGCCTGAAATAAAATAGAGGTTCAATTCAGTTTCCAGTGGAGAACAGTTCACCACAGGGGTAGGTAATACTCTAGACCAATAACCTTCTTCAAACAAAGCAGTATCTATCTGATAGTTCGGTGTCTTAGAACTGTTTAATATGAAATCTGTTGTCCCTATTTTCTCTAAAAACAAGGCTGGTCATTGAAAGATGCAGGTGAGTTAAGGGAAAGGTGAAGGTTTTCCACAGCCAAGTTCTCTAGTGTTCTGTGCCAACTCCTGGAAAAGGCACACTCATCAGTGAAGATATTGGGCAGAGGCATTGTGGAGTATACTGTCCTTGTGTTGGCAGGTATCTAAAGTTGAGAGAATACCTTGCCATGGTGGTATTCTGGTATTTAGTGTGAGTCGATGTTTGACATTGGTGCACTTGAATTTCATTGCCATAAAACAGGGAAGGCTACATCTTCAGGATTGTTATAAGAATTGAGTAAGTTATAAAGCCATTTTTCATATTACAAGGTTACGACATTTCTGTTGTTCACACCCAGAGAGCTTCTCACCAATTTATGGTGACCATGCAGATTATATGAGTCACAGTGTTTCCCTATGGATTTCTTGGGTTCTCGGTCTGGCAATCCTATGACGAGTTATATTCTGGCACCAAAACAATTGGATAACCAATTGGTGTGCTCTTCCCTGGGAAAGACTGATTCTTCCACTTCAATATTCCCTACTTGTCTATAGTTCTTTGATAGAATTCAGGCCTGACAGGCTTTCCCCATCCACTTTAACATGTCTGTTGTGGTCTCGATTCTGTTCATATTTGTGCTGCCATGTTGGTAAGACTTTATGGGTGTAGCTTTTGACAGTACTAGGAGACACAATCTCAGAGCAAACTCCCTGATCCTCTGGCTCTTACAGTCTTTCCACCCTTTCTTCTGCAATGTTCCCATATCAAATGGGCACCCCCAAATGTACACATGATAACATTATACAGACTGATGAGGATATATTTAAGACTGCATGTGTATATCCATATACATATATATGTAACAATAATTAACACAAAAGGACATGAATTTGAAAGAGCACAAGGAGAGGTATATGGAAGGATTTAGAGGGAGAAAAAGGAAGAAGGGAATGACACAATTATAATCTCAAAAATAAAAGAAGGAAATGAAACAAAATCTTCTACCCAAGGGGCTAAAGGACATTGTTTTCTTGCTTTGGAAGCATAACAGCAGAGGGACTTTATCTCCTGGAAAACTTCCAAAGCAATCTGTCCAATTTGTTGCTAATTAATTGGGTGGCTTGTTTCATTACCATTGAAATGACACATTCTTCTTTGTATATTAGTGAATATGGTTGTCATACCTCATTATGATGAGCTTAATTAAGTAGTTTATGTTATATTAAATATAAGCTGCCTCCAAATCTAAAATATCTGCTTGTTACTCAAATTATACTGACCTTATAGGACAGGAGAACTTGGAACCAATAAGAGTTTCTGGCTAATCTATATATTAGACATATGTAATCTATATGTCCGTGTGTGTGTGTGTGTGTGTGTGTGTGTGTGTGTGTGTGTAAGCCAGAGATTGAGTTTGGGTGTCTCCTCTGCCACTGTCTGCGGCAGGCAATCTGACACCCAGTTGAGCACAGGCTGAAAATTCTGGGAGACCCAGTGAAATATCCATGAGCTGTGGAATTTCCACAAGGGACCAGACCATGTTTTTAGCCAACGCTCTCAGAAGACTCCCGTAAAACCAGCCACAGCCTTTACAACCCCTGTAAAGAGAGAGGCCTTGCGTGTGAGATTTGTCACATAGAAAGCAACTCTGAGCCCTCCACAAGCAAATGAGGCACCGCAAACTCCCCAAACCAAGCCAATGGAAAGTATCGATTACCAAACCCCTGACCCCTCCCAAACAGTGTATCAGAGCATCCCGACCCGAAGTAGCTCTCTCTCTCTCTCTCTCTCTGATCCACCTGCCTGCCCTGCTTGCTTCTGTGCATGCACACTGCCCTCCATCCAGAAGGAATAAAGGTGACAAACTGCTCCGGCGTCTAAGAGTCTTTTATTTAACGAGCTGTAACACTTTTGGCCCGAAAAGAGATCCGCTTTCTGGACCAAGTGGTGGGGGCGTGCTCACCACAGCCTCGGGGGGTTGTGCTGTGGCCAGGACCTGACTCAACAAGGGGCGAGTGCTGACAGGCGGGTCTCTTGAGGATTGCTCTGGGGCCAAAACTGGGCTCAGAGTGGGAGAGTAGCAGAGGCGGCCCGCACTTCCATCCCCGCTCGTGTTCCCTCCCCCTGCCGAGGACCAAGACCTGACTTTGGAGGGGTGGCGAGTTCTGAGGGAGAACAGTGTCTTGGCAACCACCTCAAAAATTGGGACTGGGAGACCCCGTCCCCACTTGCACTCCCTTCTCCCGCACTGTGGACCAACAACTGTCCACCTTATTATCCTCTGAGGCAGGTCCTCTCCTGGAATCTGAAACTTGCTGTTTCAGCTAGACTGATCCTTTAGGAAGCACCTGAAATCTGCCAGTCTCTGCCCCCACTCCCCAGTGCTGGGGTTATGTTAGGCAGCAACAGGCCCAATTTTTTAAGTGAGTGCTTGGGATCCAAACTCAAGCCTTACATGCTGGCACAAGTGCTTTGCCCACTGTGATATATATACATATGTGTGTATATGTATATGTATATGTAGTATATGTATATATACATATATGAATGAAAGATCAGAGAGGAAGTGTGTTTAAATGTACATTAAGACTAATGAGATGGTCCAGAGGATAAAGGGTGTTGCCAAGGGTAACAACCTGGGTCTGATCCCTGGGTCCTACATGGTAGGAGAGAAAATTCTACAAGTTGTTCTTTGACTTCCAAACACACGCCATGGTAGACTATATTCCAACACACACACACACACACACACACACACACACACACACACACACACAAATAAGTAATTGTTTCAAAATATATACTACAGGGAAATTAAATGCTGCAGTACAAAGAAGGCAGACTGAGTTGCTCCCGTGGGAATCAGTATGCATTATTCTTTTCTCCAGCCACCCTCTAAGAGTGAGGACCAAGAGTGAAGGGAAGGAGAAAGAAATGAGGATGCCTGGAAGGGTATCCGTGGAATTAAGAGGACTAATTTTTACTTAAGTAACTAAAGCTTGTAATAAAATAAGCATTAAAAAAATTGTGACTTCTAAATAAAAATAAGGAAAGCAAGCAAGAGCTCTGAGACATGAATTGGGCACTGACATTCGTACTGACAGATTCATAAAAATCTCAGATATCAAATGAAAAATATTACATGTCATTGGAACATGAAAACTTACTTGTTCTTAAGAATTTACACAAACTTGGGGTTATAGGATTCTTCTTTTGACTTTTATCTAATAAAATTAGAAATAGAAGTTTGGAAAATGACAACTCGTATCTCTCTGAAAATTAATTATACACACACATATATATATAGCCCAAAGAAGGGACAACACTCTGGAATATAACATTAGAAAATATCACACAATCAAAAAACACTAAAATTGTATCCAGATAAGAATTGGTTATTGTAGGGTCTGATACAGCGTTCTTGCTGTATCTCCAAGACCTGAGTAGGTTCCTTGTGTCCACATCCCTCAATTCCCAAGACCTTGTAACTCCACCTCTAGGGAGATATAGCACCTTTGTTTGGCCACCCATGGCATACACACACGTAGACACACATACACAATAAAATTATTATTGTAAGCATTGTCATTATTCAAAGATATAATTGAAATATAAAAAAATACAGTGTAAAATTTTATGCTAATAAATTAAATTTTAAACACATAAAAGAAATTGTTTTCTTGAGATAAGTACTTTGTAAATAATTACAAAAACATTTCCCATCTGTCTTAGTCAGGGTTTCTATTCCTGCACAAAACATCATGACCAAGATGCATGTTGGGGAGGAAAGGGGTTATTCAGCTTACACTTCCGTGCTGCTGTTATCACCAAAGGAAGTCAGGACTGAAACTCAAGCAGGTTAGGAAGCAGGAGCTGATGCAGAGGCCATGGAGGGATGTTACTTACTGGCTTGCTTTCCCTGAATGCTCAGCTTGCTCTCTTATAGAACCTAAGACCACAGCCCAGGAATGGCACCACCCACAATTGGCCCTCGCCACTTGATCAATTGAGAAAATGTCTTATAGCTGGATCTCATGGAGGCATTTCCTTATCTGAAGCTCCTTTCTCTGTGATAACTCCAGCTCTTGTCAAGTTGACACACAAAACCAGTCAGTACACCATCCAACATTTTACGGGAGAGCCCAAAGTGTACTGAGGACAAACAGGAGCTCTAACTGCAGATGCAGAAAGATGACTGACACTGGTCATCAGTCCATCAACACTGCAAATGGATTAAGTAAATAATGCTCTAGAAAAATCAAATTCAAAGGATTTGTTGAAGAAGGAGAAGAAAGCATCAAAAAGCATTAGTGTGAGAAAGCTGAAAAATTAAGATATTATCCACCCCAGATAAGGACATTATGATTGTTTAACTGAGCAACCCCCCCCCCCTTTGGCAGAAACCCAATTCAAATTTCACTTACAGAAATCATGTCAGAGATACCTGTGTTTGCCTAATTTATCTGATTCATCTTTTATAAATGAATTGTTCATTTGAGATAATACCCACGAAAGCATAAAGAAGAGACAAGATAATTGTTCTCCAGTCTCATGAGTATAAACATAAAGATGTTTTGAAAATATTAACATATATTTAAATGTTATTACATATCTATTATGTGTTATCATAATTTCCATGGAATAGGATGAATGGAATTCACTCCGAGTATTTTTTTTTTTAATCATAGAATATGTCAACACAAATAGTTATCCCAACACATTTAAAGAGATAAAAAAGTTACATAATTAAACACTGAAAGGTATGTGATAAATCCTGTTAGCATTCTGTCTAAACTCCATCCCACAGTTATCTAGCAACAGCCAGGTATGTCCCTCCCCACATTTGCCAGGCAACAGCCTGGTATGCTCCTCCCCACAGTTGCCTGGCAACAGCCAGGTGGGCCTGGCCCACTATAAAAGGGGCTGCTTGCCCCTCCTCTCTCTCCTGCCTCTCTTGCTCATGCTCTCTTGCCTTGCCTCTTGCCCCCTTGCTTCCCCCTCTCCCCATTCTCTTCCCCCCTCCCCACGTGGTCATGGCCGGCCTCCACTCCACTACTTCTCTACTCTCTCCCTCTCTCTGCCTTTCTCTGCCTCTACTACCCTCTTAATTCCCCTTCCCATGCCCTGAATAAACTCTATTCTATACTATACCTGTGGTTGGTCCCTCAGGGGAAGGGATGTCTTGGCATGGGGCCGCCGAGGCACACCCTTCCCCCACACCTCACCTCACCCCACATCCATAGCACATATATCTCTTTATCTTTTTATAAACACATCAAATCCTATCAGTCATTTAATGTAATGTATTTAATTTAAGTATAATATAAAAAATATAAAAAAGTTATTAAAATTCTAAAGACAACATTTTAACAACCAACACCATACAAAAACCTGACTAGTGACATGTTGGAATGGCATGTTTGGGAGGCTACTTTTGTTATTATCCAATTTACTCAGAGTAGCTGGGAAACAAAACCAAGAAAATAGAATATTTGGTAGAAAAATACTGAAAGAGAAGTAAAACCCCAATTTACTCTTATTGATGGTGCAGTGCTACAGAAACCATAAGTGTCTATAGCTAAAGCCAATTACTGTGGTTAATGAGGTCTCAGCATGGGATCTAGACACCAGATAATTATACCATGGCAGACTTTACTAAGTCTCCTAAAAGCTGTCCTTCCCATGTTTCTGTGAAGAGACCAGTCGCTGGGCATATACCAGGGATACTGTCTCACCAGTCCTCTGCGCCTGACGACTAAAACAAATCCGTCCTAAACAAGATGCGACCAGATCTAGCAACTGCTTCTTCCTTCCTATCACGTAAACACACCATGTAAGTTCTCCCGCTCCTTTCTGTGTCCCTGCTCTAGGAACTGCTATCACAATCACTGGGAAACCTGTATCAGAAATGCTGGAGCCGAATTCTGGATGCTGGAGGTGCTTGGACGGTTAAGTGGGGAAGTGTCTCCTGCCAAGTTGGACCGTACCCTATCTCATGACCACTGAAAAATAAACTTTCACTTATTTTGAGTAATTATATTTTTACTCATTACAATTACAGTTTCTACCTTCCTAGCGGAAACACTACAAAATCAACAGGGTTCTCTTCACAGCAAATATTCGGAAATGTCATGCTTACGAATCTATTTAATAACAAAAGCATTAAAGCTTAAGGACAGCAACTATAAAATAAAGCTTACTGAGGACCATAAATCATATTCGGAGCAGATGAAGGCACAGAGCCATTCTTAGAAAAGATAGTTTTGTAAAATATAAATCTTATAAAATTGACATACAAGTAGAGCACATTTTAAAAAACCAGGCTTCTGATGGAAATGAGTCTAAAGTATTGGAATAAAGACATCTGAAATAGAACTAAATTGTAAGATGGCTTTTATGATGGGGAGAAATTGACACAAATAAGACATCACCCAAAAGCCACTGGTGTATTCAATTATATTCTGCCCAGGAAAAAATAGTGTATTATACATGTGTGTGAGTTCCCAGAGAAGCCAGAAGAGGTTGCTGGATCCACAGCTGCTGAGGTTACAGGTATGTAAGTGCCCGCTGTGGGTCTGGAAACCCACCCGACCTGGTCCTCTGCCAGCGCAGCTAGTGTTGTTCATCTCTGCGCCACCCCTTGCCCTCCGAGTGCGCTTTGGATGTTTACAAAGAAAAAAGCAAGAGGAAAAAACTCAACAGGAAAATGATCACATATAAGAACAAAATTCACAAAATAAGGACTGCTGATCATCAGCACACACATGAGGACACGGGTAGAGGCCCCAGTAGTCAGGAAGAGGTCAGCTGAAGAAACGTTACTTTGTCCTAATGAAGGGGAACTTCAGAGGAACCAGCTCTTGCTGACAAAGGCTGGAGAAAAGAATATTCTCAAACATTTCTAGCAATGTGACTTTCTTTTTTTTTTTTTTTTAAACTTTTTTTTTCTGGTCAGAAGTTTATTTATTGTGATCTCATAGAGCATGGGATCCCCCTATGTCAACTCAGCACAAAACCACAGTCCCTGATTTATTCCTAGCTGCTGCCCTTGGATGCTGGATACTGAATTGAGAGCATGGCAAAATACTGACACATACCCAGCACTACTAGCTTTCTATCTATCTATCTATCTATCTATCTATCTATCTATCCATCTAAAATCTATAACCTATCTACTTGTTGAACTTATGCAAAATCTCCAGGTGGTTTTTTTTGGGGGGGTGTCTTTCTTTCTTTTTTTTTTTTATCCTCCTTTTTTATTTTTGATACTTTATATACATTTCCAATGTTTCCCCTTTTCTGAGTCTCCTCTTTGTATACCCCCTATCCCCTCCCCAACCCGACTCTAGGAGGGAATTCCACC